>JAAAKE020087933.1:0-21556 GCA_010014785.2 Anisolabis maritima | reverse complement strand
AATATAATTTAAATAAATTTTTGTAGCTCAGGACGGGAAGCGAACCACTGACCTTTGATACGAGAAGCTAGACTATGCACCATGGGACAGGGCGCTGCAAGTTTGAAAAGTCAGTGAAGTGAGTTGTCAGAGATGACAATGCATAGAATGCTCGGTAATATGTTCCAGAGAGAAAGAGACCTGTTAATGAATGAATTTATTTTTACTAAAAATTTAAAAAAAATTAAAAATATTAATTATATTTTTCCTTTTTTTTTATTCCTTGGTAGCAATTCAATAAATTGTTTTAGTTTACCGTTGAATAAATATTTATTAGGGATCCTCTGAAATCGGGCCATCACCATACCAAAGGCTATTCAGACTTATATCATGGGCGGAGGGTAATGAATGTAATTTATTATATATATATATATATATATATATCCCCAAATTTGATCGGTGGATGTTTCAAGGGTTTGAATATGCATCTGAGATCTAGGGCGGAATTGGTTGGGTGTAGTAAAGTTGGTGTTCTTTTTGAGTTGAATCTGCCTACTCCCCGAGTCGGAATGTTTGTGAATGTCCAGAGGCTTGCTAGTACTCTAACCGACACTACATCATCCAACAAACCACTTCCTATAACTCTAAGGCAAACCAGCCTCGGAGACATCCAAAAACATTCCGACTCGGGGAGTAGGCAGATCGAGGCCCCCAACCTAAGTAAACCCAAACCGAAAACCAACTCCACCACCCACTCCCAACCAATTCCGCCCTAGATCTCAGAGGCAAATCCAAACCTCTGAGACATCCAAATTTGAGGACCAGTAAGACAGCTGCCGAGGTCATCATTAATAGAAGATACAATATCTTAGCGATTGAGCAAACTCCCCCCGATCTAATTGAGCGAAGAGTACTATCTGCAAAACATAATCATTATCATTACCTAGCCCACCACTCTTAAAAATGGCTCCAAAAGGAGAGCCGAAACGTCGAGTTAATTCTAAATTATATTTATTTAAATATCAAAGGACAAGAACAGGGATATCCAGATGAAGGCGAAAACACGGATTTGGGACAGTTATTCTGAGATTCAAAAGCGTGAATGATTTAAAAACATTTTAATTATTTTACATTTTACCTTCTGGCAATTTTGTCTGCAGAGTTTTATTTATTTGATGACCACAAAAATATGTTCATTCCAGGAAATATCTGAACTCGAGATTATTAGGTGACGGATGTCGGATTTTTCAGCTGGAAAATTATGCATATTGTGCAAATCATCACCATCATCAGTTCGTAACCCACGATTCTTGAGAATGACTGGGAATGAGAAAAAGGAGAGCCGAAAAGTCGAGGTAATGTTAACAATCAACGCGGACCAACACGTGAAAATATTATTCCTTTTATATATATGATTTCTTGTTAAAGTTGACGTGGTTACGGGATCCCCGTTTCTCCAAGGTGCCGAGATCATCATGAATAGAAGACCCAATATCCTAGCGATTGAGTGTAGAGGAAACTCCCCCCGATCTAATTGAGCGAAGAGTACTATCTGCAAAACAATGAATGGGATTGGAGGTCAATAGCAGTAAAAGCATCATTGTCATTCATGTACATAAGAAATGGGGTGAGAAAGGTCTGAACCTTGAGAAACCACAAGAAAATTATATTTATAAACATGTTATTATTTAGAATTAATAACATTCTGTTGCTCATGCTGGACTATCCTATCTTTGTTATTAAATAAAAAAGATATGTTGCCAGATGATGAGAGCGCCGCACGAATGTTATGGTGTTTAAAGATTTCCTGAATTTTTTCTCGTTCATTTCAGCTGATGATGGCTTTATCTAATTAAAGCCGAAACGTTTCATATTTTTGGAGTTTTATTCCGATAGAGGCTACCCTGGTTGACTTCCTTCCTTTTCACATATCTCTGATCTGTGTACAGCCACCCATCTCATCGTAAACAATCGTTGTCTTTTTTTCGATAGTGAAATTAGAGGCGAAGAGAGACGTAAAGGCTTGAGCCTTGTCGAATGGGGCAAATTCAAAGGGGGAAATGAAGATGAGGCAATGTTGCGGCCAATAGCCTTAGCTAGGGGACAGAATTGACGACTTCCATCTGAAAAGGATGCCAGTTGGTCGCATTTCTTTTGATCGAATGCCCACTTCGCCTCATTGATGGTTTTATGGCAGAGATTCCTGGCCATTCAGAAGCAATCCAGATGGGTTTAGGTGTAGTTTCTTTTTGGGGGCTTTTGTTTTGACACGAATGGCCTTTTCAAATTTGGAAGTAAACCAAGGTTTGGTATTTTTCCCCCTTTTGAACGGCTTTGAAGCTTATGAATAATTCCATCCCCACCTCAGAGAAACAATCATCCTTATTTTGAAAACACCCCAAGAGAAAGACGAATAGAAGATACGAAGTTCGTTCCATTCAGAACATCTCAGAATCGCCCGAAGTTTTAATTTTTACTTTCTCTTATCTATAAATGAAATATATAATGAGAAGTGTTGTTTTAATGTGTTATACGATCTAATTTTTAAAAAAGTGACAAAATCCCTTGTTGAAGATTTTGTCATGATGATAAAAAGCAATCAGCCTGTATGGATATAAACAAGATCTGATTAAAGAATCTGATGATATCCAACCTGGCTGGGCCATATTACATATTAATGATAATCATCTCTCTTTTATTAAAGATCAAAATGGTGCTCAAGAAAAATTTTTTCCAAATTTTTTTTTTGTTTTGTTTTAGAAACTTGATCTTTTAAATTCGATGCCAAATTTACAAAAAAGGAAATAAATTATTTTTTTTAATCTTTGGCTTACAATCGAGAATGCTTGCCAAAATGCAAATTATATGATCGTGTGTGTGTGTGTGTGTGTGTGTGGCGGAGAAAAAATACGCATTTTAATTTAAACTAACATACTTTTTGATTAAAAATTTTATGTGCTATTTTTTCCTCTCTTATAATATAATAATAACAGTGAATTATAATCAATAAACATGCGTGCATTTTTCATTAGTTGAGTGTAGGCTTATTTAATAAAAAATTTAGATGTTAATATTAAATTTACTCTTGTTTTTAGTTATATACTTGTTGCATATTTAATAAAAACCAAAATGAATTAATTTAATTCAAAGTCTATAACTTAATTTTGAGGAAAATTTTTATATTAAAAGAGATAATGAAAAATTTTAAATACATGTATTTTTTTTAGACTTGGGCCAAAACGAGAAGACAACCTCTGTTCCTAAAAGAGTACATAACCGTGAAAAATCTAGAAACATTTGGACCACCTACCAAACACTATCTACGCCACTGTAAATTAACTCCTCGAATCGAGGATATCCAAGAAAGCACGGAAAACAAGGAAAATGTAAAATAAATTCAGAAAAGGAATATTGCTCTCCCCCAAAATTTTCGAAATCTTTTTTCTACATCAAAATTTTGATTGATGATTTTTGGTCAAAGAGCATAAATTCAAAAAATTATTTGAAATATGAAAGTACACTCTTAATATAATAGATTCACTTATTTCATTTTTTTTTCTCTTATAAATTCAAAAATTTCATTTGTCTTTTATTTAGTAATTTGATTACAAGAGGAAAAAGGGGGAGGGTAATGGTGCACATAAATTTTTTTACAAATGGTTTTATTCATTCTTATTCATACTTAAACCTGATGAGTTCAGCGGACTCCCCCAATACCATGAAAATTAAAAGGGGCGAATAAATTATTTTCGAGTTTTGTTATTAAAATAAAATAAAATTAATAAGCAAAGAAAACAAGTGTAATGTAACCTTTTATACAACGAATAAATAATATTTCAAAATACAAAATACGACTCATTTCTTCTTTATTTATGAAGATATAAAATATTAGCACTCAAATGAAAACCGTTCCTTCGTTCGTTTTGCCTCTGATTTTTTTCACTGACTAGCAAGCTTGTGATTTACTATCTACTCGAAACGACATCTAAATTGAATATAACTCGCACGAGCAGCACAACGACTACCGTATATTAAGAGCTACGACTTAGTTGGCCTTTGTCTATGGCCAGGTCTCAAGGCCTTAAAAGGCATTTCCACTTCAAATGATGGTGAAGATGTCTTCGCAGGCAGAGCGCCATTTTGCAAGTTAATCATGAACTAATTCGGGATTAGCTTCGGAAAAAATAAATCCTCGAGCTTTATTACCATGTCAAGCAATTCTTATATCTCAAAGAATTTTAATATATTTATATAAATAAATACATTTTAAACGAAATGGGAATATTTTGTATTCTTTTATGGAGAGAAAGAAAAAGATAGCGATTCAATTTGTTCTTTCCCAGTGTCTAGATTTTTCATCTGAGATAAAAAGATAAATGCATTCATCTATACACAATACAAAATTAAATTATAAATGCACTTTCTTATTAAATAATTTTTACTTTCCTGAATTATCAGATGAAATATCAATAAAAGTGAAAGTTTAGCGATCATCAAAAATCCCTTCCAAATTTTTTTTTTAAAACTTCGTTTTAGGACCCCAGGCCTAGAAGAAAACTCACCTTAATATCTATACATGGAGGTATATGTTCGTATAAGATTTATTTTTTTAACAAGGTATGTTTTGCTGGTGGATTAAGTGATCATGAGAACCCCGAGAGACGAACTCGGGATTTCCAGTCTTTTCGGAACATAGGTGTGCTTCCTTAGCATCAGACTTGCCAAACTCACATTCCCAGCATTTATCAGATCTTATGATATACTAAAGCGAAAAAATTAAAGAGGCCTTTAAGTTAAAAATTTTTATCTAAAAATGGAATAACCTTTATCATAATATAATAAATACTAAGAATGTGATCCTGGGTTCAATTCCAGGTCATATAGTCACTTGATCCATCAAAATATATTTACAAAACTTTAAAAAAAATTCGAGTCTAGCCGTCATTTGAACCTTTGTTTGCTATAAAACTGATATATGTATTTATATCAATATCACCAAAATAAATTTACCGAACAACTGTAAATATTGACTGGTTGTTAGCCCGGGGGAAGTGCGCGATAGGCGTATGATTACACACACAAAAAATTATTTTATTAAAAATAAAAATAATAATAATAAAAATAGCCCGCTTTGAGACATACATTTATTTATTTATATCTGAATCAAATGAATCGTAAAACCTTCGAACGAAATGGCAAAAAGAATAAATCTGTTTTTATTTTTCATCTAGCTAATTCCGAGAATCCCGTTCCTAGTCCCTAACTGAGGTGTCCTTTAAATAACATATCAAAGCTGTCAATCATCACTTAGCCCATCAGCAAAAAATACTGATAACAAATTATTAACTAAACTATGACTCCGTAAAAGTCCATCTCGACGCATATAGTGAATAACAATAATAAATAATTCTGGGAAACTCTTTAACTTAGATTTATTTATATCTCTGGAACCTCTGAACTGGAATCCATGAAGATTTTGTAAAAATAAAAGTCAGAGCTTATATTTCGGGACCTAGGAGCGGTACATTAAAAAAAAAAAAGAATTTTCATAAATTTATAAAAAAAATTCAGATGCGTCCCATGCGTAACAGGGCTCTAGATTTTTCTCTTGAAATTTTATCAAAATTTTTTTTAGAAGTGGTGTTCTGGGTTGGAAGTCTTCTCGTTGCATTTTGTTCCGTAACAGGGATTTTCTCATCCCATTATACTTTTGAGAGCCCCTTTATAAAGTATTGCAACTATTACAGCCCCACTCGATCGACTTTGGAAGAAGAATCGAAAGTATTAATATTTGGATTTAATCGATCCATTTGAGAAGAGGTCAAATGAAAATTTAACGATTCATTGTGTATTTTATAAATATATTTTAAATAATATAATACAGTGATCTTTCTCATATTGATCGTTTACCAATCCAGAAGTAGCGTTTCTCAAATTGATTGTAATTTTGATCACATATAGTGAATATCAACATCTAATTCAAGTGAATAATTCTGGGAAACTATGTAAGTGACCATGCTTTTAAATTATTTTGGTATTGTATTCTTTTATTATTCTGTATATTTCACGAATGGGCTTACATACAAACCTCAAAAAAACTATATATATAAAACAAATAAGCAAACCATTCAAAATGGCTGAGCACAATGTACAAACAGATAATAATGAAGAAATACGATGATGATCATGTTGAAAAAGAAATACAACAATAATGTCCAGAATTGGAATAAAGAATTTGGATCTACAAGCAGTGTGAAGGGAGAAGACGAAAAGAAATGAAGAAGAGACCGTTGAGACTTACGAGGCTCTATAAGCTTTGCATTTCTCTTTGTGTGCCATCGAAGCAGACCGTGAAATTTTAATTAAAACAAAATTCTGCCAAAGGCGGCAAAAAGGCGGGTCGATAGAGGAAGAGATGAAGTTGAATAAAAAAAAATGAAGGACTGGTCGATAAATCCATCGCCTGTTTTAATCCGAATTGTCACTTAAGAAACCTCCGCTTCCTGTATAAATACAAAAAGTATAGTATCTTTCCAAATGAATGAACCAGGATTATATCATTTAAATTAACAGAGATTAATTTATTTAGTGTAGTTTTTTATATAGCCTATTATATTAGGGAAGAATCTTCTTAATATTTTCAATTATATTTTTTAAAAAAGTCTCGATTGTGTCCATTTGCATGTCTACAGAGTACCATGGGGAACATAATTTAGTTCGTTTGCTTACTGATAGATAGGCAACCTAAGAGAATTTTTCGATTAATTGCTCGAGTTCCTATAGAGGGGACCTCACATGCTTAGTTGTAAAATCTCTCTAGAAATTAATCCGGCCATTTAGGCAAAATTTTCTTTTGTAATGCAATACAGGCAATGTATTTTTATTTTTAATTAAATTTTTTGCCTCGTAAAACCTTCGGGTCTTAATCATTGCAAAGAGATGTTTCTCACTTCTCCAATGAATTCAGGTGACAATTTTTTGGTGTCTTCGTTTTAAGCATTACCCGGTTTTGTGCATGTGTAGACTCAGCTTTAGATTTGATCCCAAGTTGCCTGAAATTTTACATAAAGATTCCTTGATCACTCAAATAAAAATAGGTAAAATTTCAGCCTGCTATAGTCATGACTGAGAGATGGAAGCCTTTCAGAAAATAGGGATAATTTCAAACCCCATCCCAAGAGAGTTCTGAGCATTCTCAGCATCGAATTCTGATATCATTAAGGGTAGGGGATGAATTTTCCCATTGGTTTCTTCTAAGGCTTTTTGTTTTCATAAAATTTTTTGATTAATTTACATAATTTTTAATTCAAAAATGAGGGGTGGCGGTTTGGTAATTTCTGAGTTACAACAACCTGTCACTCTCTGATACATAATATTTATATATAAAGATTTAAAAAAAAAGGATAATAACCTTTTAAAATGTTTTTTTTTTTTTTCATTTATCATTTCTTTATATCTTGACATATATTTAAGTGTATACTTTTTTCCAATTAATTCTAAACGACAATATATTCTTTGAGAATTGAAATTTCAATATATTGAAAAAGTATATAGGGAAAAAGAAAAAAATAATATTTAAATCTGCATCGAAAGAGGTGGTCGTTATATAGGACATTATAAATCATGTTTTGTCCATTAATTCAAGGCAATTTGTTCTTGAATTCAATGGGGCTTTATTTTTTATTCTCAAGTGAATAATATCCAAATCCATTTAAATAGAGAAAAAAAATTGCTAAACTCTTCATTCCAAAAGCAAAATACGTATATTATCAATATCATATTTCTATTAATAGTTTATTTTTATTTTAATTAAAAACTGTAATTTTAAGAAATTATTTCCGATAGGAAAAGAAAACCTCCACCAAATATAAACAGGTCTAAAATACCTATCCTTCTAAGCCGTGAAGTGGTCTCAGTTTGTTACTTTTGTTTGATAATTTTTATATATCCTTTTGGTGTATTATTCGCCTGTGAGCCTCGAGCAGGGATTTTATTCTAAAGGCTGATATGAAGTGATGAGAGTGTGTCAAACTTTGTCTAACCTAAGCTTCAAAACATTTCAGTTTATTATATTAATAAACCAAAACAAATATTTTTTACAAGTTATCAAAAGCATTTTATTGTTAAAGAGCTCGTGAATAAAATGTTTGTATCGGACCATAATTCGTTACAATAACATTAAAAAACGATTAGTGGTGGCCCGAAAAATACTGCAACATCTCCAGAAATGGTTTGGAAACTACTCAAGCAAATCCGTCGAGATTTGATACGAAGCGGAAGGAAAATGCCTGATGAGCTGAACATATCGAAAGAACGGATGCAACACTTCTTACTAAACTCAGAGTAAATCTCTTGAAGTTCCAAAAGGCTCATAATCTAACACCACACAGAAAAAAGTTCGTTTGGAAAGAAAAAAGGAAGTGCATCGCCTGGCCACAAGTGCCAAAAAATCGTCTTTTCTGTTGAGACGCCATTCCTAATCGAGCAACAAGCAAAATGAATGGGTTTATTTGCCATACTTGAGGTCATACGAAAATTGACATCTTCGAACGCCCATTAGAAAGCAGGCACCGCCGTTTTTGATGGTCATTGCAGCTCTAACTGCCGATGGTCGCTCTCCGTTTTGTCCATTTTTGAACAGGTGGTATTAAGTAAGGTAAACGCGTCCGTTTATCATGAAAGTGTCTTTAAAAGTGTAATGAAGCCTTGGGCACATAAATATTCGGCTGCAGACCGTGGACGAGGAGGTTTCCATAAGACTTCAACAGAACAACTGTCAGCCAACAACGTTCCGCATTTCATTTCTTCAACCAAAGGCCGGCATATTCTCCGGATGCAAACCCGTTGGACTTCTCTATCTGGGTTATTTTGGAGGCCAAGGCTGGAACTAAAAAATACCAATGTGTCGTTATGCTTAATTCAGCATTTCGCCGCGCATTCCACAAGCTCACAATCGGTCAGCGTGCAATGCGTTTGTTAGGCCAGAGTTCATGCCAAAGGCCATATCAAAAATATGTAATTGATTCTAAATTTTTTATTATTTGCCAAGATTTTTTTCTTTGGACTCAATAAAAATATTCCCAGATAAAAAACACAGCCTTTTGATAACACTCAAGCACTCAGTATTTAAAATTACCTGATGAGTGGTATGTGTTTGGATGGGCATAAAGAGTTTTAAAGAAATTTTAAAAAGAATATAGGCAATTTCTAAAAGAAAGGTTGAAGGAGACCAGACTCAACTTTGAGCGGCTTTAATTTCCTCCATTAAGTAATGTTATTTATTTAAAAAAAATTTGAAATTCAGATCATTTAAATCATTTGATGCGAGAGTTTTTATACACGAAAAGCTCTTCAAGTTTTGTTTACTTGTGAAGCAGAAACTGGGAAGTAAAATTGCATTTAATGATTTTTCCTATAAATTATAGAGATATTTTTTTTTATATTGTTAGAGAAAAAAAGTTAATATAATTAATAAACTATTACACTTGTTTGACAAATTTCCTGAATTACAAAATTATATTTAAATAACTTTGAATAAAATTTTTTATAATAAAAAATTGTTGTTATTATTATTAATTATATCATTATAAGATATAAATTTTTAATTTTTGTTATTCTCATTAATGTTCCAAATTACTATAATTTATCTTTTTAGATACGATTTTTATAAATTTTTTTCGTTCGTGTGTTTAATTTGTTCACAGTGTTTTTTTTCTTCGTCATCATCATCATGAAAGATCACACATAACGCAACTTTTGATAAAACACTGTCTATTTTATTTGAAATCAAAAGAGTATGCCAGACTTTTTAAGTTTACTCCGCCCCTGGAATTTTACAATTTTTTAGGGTGCCCCAGCTTATTAGGAATATTCACTGACATTGACACCTTTGGACCACAGAATTCACATTTACCGTAAAATTTTGATAAGTGACTTCAATATGATTATTAATCCCAGAAGAGAAATAAACAGGTCAAATGGATTATCTATTTTATATATACCAGATTAAAATGGCTTATTTACTAATTCGTGCTTCATTGGGACTCCTTAAATAAAATTTCAGAGAATGAATTTATTAATTTCTTTCCCATAGTTATTTAACCCATTAAGTTTTTTATGGTCTTAGTTGGGAGGAATGAACTAACTCTTTTATACCAGAAGATATTAATGAAATATTTCGCGGAGAGCTGAGTTTAAACTCATGATTAGTTGAATTCTGTTTAGCGAAATCCGCTTTGTCCATTTATCCACCAAAAAACCAAAAAAGGTTCTTTGTTTATTTAAAGAGATTTTCTGAGTTTGAAAGTACCCACCTCAAATTCAAATTACTTTTAATTTCCCCAAGAAGGCTTTCCTTCCAGGCCAGAAATACATAAAATAAAATAAAATAAAATGAAATTTTGTGATAGCTCTAAGAGCTTTAAGGGGCACCAGAGATATCAGATCGGACTTTTTATTAGAGTGAAAATTTATTAATATTAGAATACTAATGTTGATATATCAAACACCATGAATATATCATAAAAACTTTAAGGATGCTGCAAAAATTTTTCCGCCAGGGATTTCGTGTCAATAAAATTCACCTGTATAAAGAAAATTCACTCAAATTTCGTTTTATATACCTCCTAATCACCACCATTTTGTTAGCTCCTCCCCTCATTGTTCGCCTAAACAGTAATCCTTCAATTACTTTTCTATAATGAAAATACATGTTCCAATTAGTTTATATTTATTTTTTAAAATTTTTTTCGAGTATTTTATTGGATATTGTTTTTATTTATTTATTTAACCAATTTGCAAACCATGTTTATTCAAATACGACCTACTTTAACAACAAAATATTTCAATTATTCTTATGAAAGCCCCGTTTTATTTATTTGAAATTGAAATTTCAAAAGGGCATCACTAAATGTTCCAATTTTTTTTTATTTTTAACAAAAATAAATTTAATTTTTTTTAAGTAATGCAAAAAATTGAAGTTTCGTTGAAGATTAAATCGAATTGATATTATTACTTCCTCTTACCTATATATGTAATATATAATATAGAGAATACATAATGAAAGATATATCGACACAAAAAATGTGGTCTGACAGCACATCACACTTTTGCCTAATCAGGTAAGTGAAAGTTGTGTGGTACGCTCCAAGTCAAACCAGATTTTTATTTACATATTAGACTAGATTGTATGTACCAGTATCTATCCAAAGAGACGTTCTTCTAAAGGTTTTTCCATTTTAACTGGCTGGTGAATACTCTCCAGAATTTGAGTTGATCTTGTTGGAAATGCCTTGCTTGTAAGCCGTCACAATCTTATTCCACAGAGGCGAGTTGGCTGTGCCTCAGGTCATTATTGTCCATAGCCATTTTGTCTTTAGATGTCTCCTTGGTCTTGTGCCTTCCGCGCTTAAGTTGATCTTCAGGAAAAACATGATGCAGCCCGGGTGATGAAATACGAAATGAAAGCCTGCGAGAAGAGAAATCAGCACTTTATATATTGCAGATATTTCGTGCAGCTCATCTCAGCACACAAAAAATAATTTATGCGGGGATCATCTTTTTTATTTAAAGAATTTCTTATAGAAAAATTTAAATTAAATTAAAAAAAAATTTTTTACATAAGCAAGATGTTTGTTTTGATTGGGCATTTTTGGTGCCTCCCTAACTTGAACGAGTGACCATCCACTTTTGCAACGGATTATTATATATATATATATATATATATACCCCTCTAGCTTGAGTCTAGTATTGTGAGACTTTCCAATCGGGCTCGTTAGATGGTGATGTGAAAAGTAAAATGAATCCTTGCTAGAGAAATTTTAATTTCTCTCTTATATATTGGCGAACACCAGAGGCTTTTTTCACTGGGCCTGGATGCTTTGGTGTAACAACAGCATATCCGCCGCGAAAGTGAATGGTCCATGGTTCAAGACCAGGAGGCACCAAAATGGCCAGTCAAAACAATCATTGCGCTTATTTATCTTAAACGATATAGTGACTTATCTGATATTTATTCTCGGGACTTGTTTTGAAAATCACAACCACTATTATTCAAAATTTTTTACGTTTTTAGATATTATGAAACCCAATTAATTACTCTGTCTTTTTCTTTTGTCCTAGCCTAGCTTTTTTATATATTTCCATTGTGGGCTCAGCACAAGAGGAAAAAAAAAGAATCAAGCGACCCCCGCATTACCAGGCTCTTGCCGAAGGTGAAGAAATGGAAACAGAAAGGATGCCAGTCTTGGCTCGGGTAATTCGGGGTCGCCATCCATGTACTCACAAGATGTGAGCCCCTGAATAGGAAGAGCTCCTGAGTGTAAACTTATTATTAAATTATTAAACTGACTAGTTTGTTGAACAATTTTTGTCTTCCATTTAATCACTTCGTCTTTATTTAATATTATATTCATGGAATTATTTTAAGTTAACGTTTTTAATATTTAAATAGTTAATTTAAATAATTTAATTTAGAGAAAAGATCACTCAACTTGTGTCATCATACTTGTTTCCAAGTTCTTCCTCAACTCAGGATCTTAGACACCAACTCACCTGTCCTCCGCCCTCCCCCAACTCGTCTTGCAATGCTATGCGTATATGAAAAATGTTTCGAATACTAAACGAATAAATAGAGAGAGAGAGAGAGAGAGAAAGAGTTCCAGCAAATAAGCAGTTCGTTGCTCGCGAATCCGAGGACGTACGTGCCTGTCCAACCAGCTCTCTGCTCTGCTCCATGTCAATGTATATGTGCATTGTGTTGGCTTGCTTAATGTATTGGCACGTGACATGAAAATCCGATTATGGATTATTTTGTTTTTGTCTAAAATTACCAAGATATAAACCAGGCAAGGTATTAATGAAAATCTATATTAATAATTATTTTTACTGACCCTGGGGACGCGAGTTATTTTAATCAAACCAATTTTGACTTATCGAGATTTTTACAGTTGAGAACGAATTTAGCTATTTATATCACGCAGTGGCGTAGGAAAAGGGGAGAGCTCAGGGAGCTCAAGTCCCCCCTTTTCTACGTCACCCTTTTAATAACCATTTTGCTTTAATGAAAAAAATTAAAAACTTTATGTTTAGAACTATCTCTCTTTTTTTTTTTTATATATGTATATTCACAGACATTAATGTCTCAATTTGACTAATTTTTGGTAAAAATCTGTCAAAAAGAAATGGCAGTTTATCTATTTTCCTGATTTGTTGAGGAGTTAAGAAACTTGAAGGAAAATAAATTCCCTTTAACTTGGCAACAAATTGGGGAAAAAAGATTCAATGCCATCAATTAACTTTTTTAGATGAATTTGTAATACGAAAAAGTGATCAAATTGAGACATTTATGTTTAGAGCATAAATAAAATATTACATAAAAATCCGTAAAACCTAATTTGTTCTACTCGTCATCATATACCGATTTATTTTATTAAAATTGTTAGAGCCGCTTTAGAAAAAATTAGAAAAAATTTAAAATATATGAATCTTAAAATGTCTAAAATAAGTGAAATTGAATTTTATGTGTTTGAAAGAATGCTGGATTATATTTAGTCTTATAGTCAAAAAAACACTTTAATAATTTTTACAAATTCAATTAACTTGTTGAACTTTTCATTTCGTCAATTTATTACCGACTCAAGAGTTACCGCATCATTAAATGAAATTTTCTGATCTACAAAGATATGAAAATTATTAGACTAAAGAAAATTTTTATGATAATTTCTAGTTTTGGTTAAAATCTACAAAAGATGATTTCGCCAAGACGTTACCGATCCAAATGCCCGCCCCTAAAAAATATCGTTTCTCCAAACTCTTTTGTAAATGAGCAATTTACAAAAAATCTCTTTGAGTCTATTAATTTTCATATTATTTTTATAACATTTTTTTTTTTTAAATCTCGGTGAATATAATTTATGAAGATAAATAATGGAAGTTTATTTAGTTTCACTTCGAGTTTGTTTATTTAACGCTTTCCTAAACTACAACTTATGGTGAAACTGAGTAAACTTCTATTATTTAGCTTCAAATATTTAAGTAAAAAGTGCCACATAAAAATCTGATTTTGACTCTGGGCCGCACTAGAGTAAAATAATTTTTTGAGGAAAAATAAATATGTGGTCGTTTTAAAAAGCATAAAAAGCAAAAATTTGCAAACAGGCCAGTGCACCACTACTCTCTAAGAATATAGTATTTAAAAAAACAAACTTGGCGTAATTGTTGTATTAGTGTTATAAAAATCTTGCACACATGTCATTGTACTCTAGACATGCAAAGACAGAGTGGCAGACAAGGGATGTTGTCTGGATCGATTTCTCACTTTCTGTATTTTTTCCTCTTGAATATACAAGTTGATCGAGTGGTTGTTGTTTGTGGTCCATATTGCGCCTCATGTGTAGCTGGAGGTCAACAAGTTGTTTGACCTTTCTTGGACTGTCATCGACTTCTCCATCTCCGGTGGCAAACTTGATCTATACCATCCGTCACAGCCATTGTCTAAGAGAAGCTACTAGTTTTTCTCCTATTTTTCCAAGACACGCACATTCAGACCTGTAAACATAGAGTTATAAGGTGACTCGTTTTCGTATTCTCACTCTTTTATAGAGAACAAGAAAAAGCAAAATAATAAATCATCAAATGTCATGTTTTAAATAAACTCATTGCATTAGTTGACGAGGTTTTTTTGTTTTGTTTTTAAATATTATAACAAAAATAAAACTGGTTTAGATTTGAATTTAGTGTTCATGTATAGTTTGTAAAAAAGCTATACTCACGGCCCTGAAGGATTGGGGCTGAACAAGAGCCAAGTATAGAGAGACGCCATCTAGTTTGCAGGTGATATCATCTCATTCAAATTTATTTTTATTCCAACAAAAAAATTTCACGTAAAAATTGGGACTGAAAGAAGATCATAATGGGAAAGGCTTTCAGGCGAGGAAAAAAATTTATCTAAAAAAAAAAAGTCATAGTTTACTAAACTTCACCCCATCAATTATATATTATTTATAAATTTTTGGCACTGAGGCAAAAAGGCCTAACAGCATAGATCATTTGGAATTTAAATTATTTTGGATAATAATTAATTTAAATAAATATGATTGGATACCGATTATGGAATAATTTATATACAATAATGTCTAAATGGCAAGAGTTGTCATAAAACAAAAAATACTAAGTTATCTATATATTTTTATTAATTCTCATTTTCTCTTAAATTTATCAAAAATATTATAGCAATGCATAATAAGATGGGTAATTTTGAATTTGGTCTTCCAAACTATATAACAAAATATGAGAAGTAATAATATATTTCAATGAGATTAGACTATTAAAAACATTCGAGTGATGGGAACCCCTGAAACTTAGGCAACGGAAAACTTGGGAGGGCCGAATCATTTAAATTCCCATTCTCATTTCTTCCTCCACTACTTAAACGCACCAAAGTACTTGTTTTTGTGTATTTCCTAACGAATTATATTTATAATAGATACAATTATTAAAAATGAAGTTTTAAAAGATGAGGTGTTTTTGTTTTCCGAAATATGGGCTAAATACCCCGAATTATATTCAAGTGCTATTAAGATGATTTGTATTGTTTAGGGAATTTTAATGGTTAATGCACGATGTGTTTATTTGAAGAAGATTTGTAAATTTATTTTTTTTTCCAATTTTGGCTTAAGGTCAAAGGATAGATAATTGTGTTTTAAAAAAATATGTTTTTAATATAATCCTGAATCATTTGGAGATATATGAGCAAGTGGCGTAATCAGGGTAAAAGTCAAAAATACTATAAAGTCAAGTATAAAAATACTATAAAGTCAAAAATAAAATAAAAGGACCCCGAAAGCAAAAAAATTACAAATATAAACACAAATAAAAACATAAAAACATTAAAGGAATGAGAAAAATACTAAATTTAATTGCAATTTCTAATAAGAACAAATAAAGAAAAACTAATGGTAAAGTTTATAGAATAAAATTTTATTTACCTCTTTCCTTCGAAATCTGTTGGTCCTCTTTTCCTCAAATAAGAATTAGATTGTTGCCCAAGAGCGCAAGCGTATCATTGCATCTTCCATTTATTTATTAAAGAGGATGGACTAGTAGAAAGAAGGGGAGGAGAATGAAATACCTCCAAAGAAATCAAAATTAATTAATATTAAATATATAATAATATATTTTTATAGATAAAAAAGAATTATTTTAGAATCCTTGGGTAAGAAGGGGAGGGTGTAATTAACATTAACGCCCAACCAGTTAAAAAATTTTTTTTTTCATTTTGAATTTCTTTTACACATTCGTTGAGATTTTAATAAATTAATAAAAAATAAAAAGATAAATCATGATTAAAAAAGCATGCTCTCCAGCCCTCCCAATTCTCTTTTTGAATAATTGCTATTTAATTTGAAAGAGGTTAACATATTTATTTACTATTACAATTTAATCGTGATTTTACTTTCTTGGAGTTCTGCTTTATTAAAAGTCAAGAACAAACAGAACAGAGAGCCTGTCTGATATGAATTCAGTCGGGCCAATGATCGGCGACCTCCAAGAACAAGCTTAAATCGCAGATTATCATCAAAATCATATCTAAATATATTATAAATGCTTGGAAAGTGTCCAGAAAAACTTTTTTAATACTGAGTGATATAAAAAAAAGGGAAAATAATTTTTTGTTTGCCTTGACATTGACCTTGTACAGTAAAACAATGACATAAGAGCATTGAAAGAAACTAATTTGCTCCCACCTCTTTAAATTAATTACTCTTATTATTCATATCAAGTGATTCAAGGGGGAGAAAGGTATCGTAATCATAATCAGGTTTTGTCAAATTGACGAAGTTAAATATATACATAAATATATTTACAAAATAAAGAAATATTTGGGATTCTCTAACTCAAATTAACTTCTATAGCCATCATTAAAAATTTTTTATTTATTTATTTAATGCCATCAATTATATTATATTACTAAGAATATTTTATTAGTTGGCATATATTGTAAGTCTTTATTGATTACATTTTTCAATTTGTTTAGAATATTTTATAAAATTTTGAGAAAATTTTTCAAGTAAAAATATTCTTTTAAACTCTTAGTTAAAAAAAATTTTTAATAAATCAAATCGTTTTTACAAAAAATATTAAGAATAAAGTATTTTTGAAACATCTTTGGTCGTATGTTAAGAAGATATTTGATTAGTTTATTTTAAATTATTATCTTTTTATTTAATTTTTCAATTTATTGTTTCTTATAAATTCATTAATAAAATAATATTTTTCTAAAATTGGAATTGGAATTTTGTATCACCCGGTATCTTTAGATGTTGACTTGATCGGCTTGTTCGTTCTTTGTCTGACTTTTTCATCATTAACGAAGCAACTCAGGTAATCACATTGAACTTAAAAACCAAGAAGAAATCAACCTGTCTGCACAATTGTATATATATATATAGATATAAACTAGGGGCGAGATGACATAGTAATTAATAAATCACTTAATGCGGTAGAAAACCTAATATGGTGCTCAAGAAAAACTTTATAATAATCTTTATACAATCTGAAAGGGAATATTAAAAAGAAAAATTTAAGACTTTATATATGGAGATAGTCATAATGGCCACTGGCATATCCAGCCTTAAATCATGAGGGGAAAGGATAATGAATGTAATTTATATATATAAATATATATTTGTTAATATATGACATGTTAATATATATTAATAAACAACAATGAAGTCACGTAGGAAGCAATCGATATTTAATATTAAAATTATATTTTTATATTTATAAAACTTTGAACGGCACTACAGTCGAAAAATATAATTGTAGAGTTTAGAGTCTAAGTGGCCTCGACAGTCGAAAAAAAGATTTAAAAATAAAAAGTAAATAATCGGGGTAAATACCCCCTTTACTCCCTCCTCTTATATATATACCTTTAGAAATGGTTTTCAAAAACATTTCTTGAGTCAATGAATGAAATATTAGGGAATATAGAATAATTAATTTACTAAAATCAAAGAAAGAAAATGAATTAAATTCAAAATTTTTTACAACTCAACAAATGGTGGTAAGTACAATAAGAAAAATGTATAGATGAGTTGTAGTGATTCAATTAAGGAAGTAATATCAAACTCCAAAGCAAACAATATCGGAAAATTCATAATTTTTCAATTAAATTCTGAAGGTTAAAAGGAAATTTGTTGAGATATTTATAATCTAATAATTTTTGTGAGCATAATTTGATTCAAATAAGAAAATGAAAAGCTCAAGTGTTATGAATTTATATGAGACATATACCCCTAAAATTTTCTTGTACTAATTTATTATAACTATTTGTAAGATCTAAAAATTTGCAAAATAATCTATTGATGTTTTTGGAGATAGTGTTTCAAGAAAGTACTTTTACTTACAATACTTACTTTCTATTTTACCAAAATATTCCATATTTTTCAAAAAATTTCATTGAAAGTCTAAATGAATTTTTCTTTCTTGAACAAGTAAAATGTTATCCTGTTCGAAAGCTGTTGTTCTCTTTGATTGAGTATTTACAGACAATAGTTGAAGATTTGATTAGATTTCCTTGGCGCAACTGTACAGTACTGTAATATAGAAATGAGAATCTTTATTAAGAATTATCATAAGCAAAAGTTGAAATAATAATAATAACATAAATTTACTTATTAAAAATAACAAATTATGGCCAGGCAACTCATTCAATGGACTTCTTCAAATTTAATTTTGGAAATGTGGAAGTGTTCACTAAATCAGAGTCAAGTACTCAATTTTCATTATCAAAAAATTATTTTAAAATCATCTTAAATAAAAATAATAATTTTATTAACTTTTTTTAATGATATAATATAATGATATAATTATTATTTTTTTATTCAAATCCAGCCTCCGGCGTGTGTTCCAGTCTTAATAATAGATTATTCAATTTTAATTATTTATTTGATTAACTCTTCTAACAATAGTTTTCAAAATATATAAAAGAAAATGATTTTTCATTGTTAAAATGTTATTCAAAAATAAATTTTATTTAAAAACAATTTTTAAAAAATACCATTAGTAAAAAAATTAATTTTTTATTTAATTTTTATTTCTTTTAATTTGCTCAATAATATTTTTTATTATTTTAATTACACTTTTGACTTGGTCAGTGTCCCAATCGGAAGCTGGACATCAAGATGAAAGTGAAGTGATGAGAGGATGGAGAGCTTCAGCTACATTTAAGGAAAAAATGTGAGTTTCCATTTTATTTATTCATTATTTAGAATCAAGAGTAATATGTTGTTTAATATAAATTTTATTAATTTGCTCAATTAATCCATATTTAAAACATATTTAAAACATATATTTTTTTAATAATGGGAAAATTTTAATTTTCCACTTTTCCTTCCAATTTCCATTTTATTCTCTTTATGTTAATTAATAATTTATTCAAACTTGAAAGTTCTCATGTTCAAATAAAATATTTGTCTCTTTTATTTTAAATGAAGAATATTATTAACAAAGTATCAGAGTGATTTTTTTATAATATAATAATTTTAATATGTGAATTTAATTTAGGTGGTGGGAGTCGGCGTCGGCCATTACAGAGGTGGCCATCATCAGCTGCTCAGCGTCTCAGGTCAAGTTCAATATCAGGAGAAGGTCACTTAATATGAGGCGACCGCAGCCATTGTTAAGGTCAGTATATTCATTTTATTTAATTACTAATTTTTTACGAATCAAGAATAAATAAATATTAATCTATTTGATTTTTAATGTAATCTAATAATATATATCTCTTGATGGGCTTGAATTGAATTTATAATTTTATTCGCCGTGGGATAGATGACGTCATAGCGTCGTCTTTCTCCCTATAAGATATATAATTGTGGGTAAATAGATAAAAAATATTCAAAATTAAAAATAAGAAACATTAATATTAGGCCAATATATACTAAAAAAATCTGATTTTTCTCAAAAATTTTATTTTTTTGGTTTTGTGGCCCTCATTCCCTTGAGGCCACAGGTAACAATATTTACCCGGTGAGTGTGTTTGATCGAGCATAAATTAGTACCTCTTTAACCCTCCCCGTAGCCAAGAGGTTAAAGATATTGACATTGTCAGTATTGATAATCTTAAAAGCCAAAGGATATTGGTTCAGGTCCTATCCCGATGAAATTATTTATATCAATTGGATACTAAATTAAAAGGTTTTCTTCACTTTTTGATATACTTAACAAATTTTTATTAAAAAAAATTTTCTTTAGTATGAGAAGATTAGAGGCATCCAAAATAAGATTTTGAATGCTTTTTTTATCACCGGAAAACGATCTAAAAAAAAATTACACTTATTTTAGCTAATTATCACAACTACCTCATGATGCATTAATAAGGAATATTTTTTTGAAAAAATAATTTGATCTTACCTAGTTGGCATGGTTAGCAAATTTATTAAGTGAAACGCATTTATAAAAAATAAAAAAAAATATTCTCTTTCAAATCATCAGCATTTTTGCTAAGCTATTTTAAGCTTTTTGAAATCTTGATTTATCCACTTTGGGTTTTTTAATATAAATATATCTTAAAAAGTTTATATACACTTTGCAAACATCCACTGTTTTAAAAAATATTAACTTTTAATTACACTTTTACATTTTATAACAAATGAATTTTTTTCTAAATTTATTTCCTATATTCTTTAACAAAACTAATATTTTCTTATTACGTGTCCACATTATCTATATAAAAAACTAGATTAACTGACACTTTGGTTTAAACTGAAAACTGAAATGAATTTATCCCTATTTCAACCCAGCCCTAGTCATTAAAACTTTATTGCTCTTATATTAGATACAGTAATTTTTTTTTTTTTTTTTTTTTACGAAGGCGCGTGAAATAAAAAAACACATCACAACAAATATTTTCATATATATATATATAAAGTTAAATAATAGATATAGGATAGATAATTCTTCAAATCATGTTTAACTAATTTAATAAATAATATAAAAAAATCATATTATATTATATATGCATATATTTATACACATTTAAAAATTATGAAATTTTATATTGAAGTTTCAAATATCTCATCTCTCGGTTGTAAGCAATTGTACTTATAAAAGTCGACTTTTGGAATCATTAAAGTTAAGCTAGGAATATATATAATAATTAATTTAAAAGATATATTATGAAAACAATTTTATTTTTTATTTTTTTTTTTTTAGAGAAATTTAATTAAAATTACACATAATATTTTTTATGATAAAATATAAACATATTTGGTATTTTATTTTATTTTATTTTTTTTTCAAGACATTGGAGTGAAATTAAGTTGAAGAACAAGGTCAAGGCCAAGAGGTCAAGGGAATTCAAGCATCAGCTCTTCGATTTTCGCCTTTCACTCCTGTGAAATTGCATTTTCATACTATAAGTAATACGTCCGAGAAAAAGAACATGCCGGCCTGTCGCACGGTCTGACACCTAGTGAAAATTTGGGTGATGGATCTGGAAGAAATGCCCTTCCTAGGTGGTCGAAGGGCAGGTCAAGGTAACCTTTCGTTATTCACAAGGTGTGATCCTCTGACT
>JAAAKE020087922.1:2795-19919 GCA_010014785.2 Anisolabis maritima | reverse complement strand
CCCCCCCCCCACTAAGCATAAAATTAAGGGCCCCCTCCCCCCCCCCCCCCCCGGTTAAGATAAGAGGTTAAAGATAGTGACATTGCCAATATTGATAACCTTAAAGAAAAGCCAAGGGGATGTGAGTTCTGATCCCAGGCAGTCCGATGAAAATTTATTTAAATCCATTGGATATCAATTGGTGTAAATAAATATACCTGGATTACAAGTATCGTAATAAATATAAGGTTGGGAAAAAAGAAATCCATTATTTTTTCGTTTATTTCAAGGTTTTATTTAACATAGTTAGGATTGTTCGATTTGGGCCAAATATGCACCGTTTTGTTCTACAATTTGTTGCTATTTTAAAGGTAATTTTATGATGCCTCTCTCATAGAAGCCCTGGTCCTTATTGGCAAAAAACTAGACTAGCGATTTTCTCAATCTTCTCTTGAAGACAATTTCTTATCACCAAGGTAGTTTTGCATTGATAAAAAAAGATAGTAATCGCTTGGTGCCAGATCCGGACTATAAGGTGGAAGCATCAAAACTTCCCAATCAAGCTCCCAGAGTTTCTGCCGAGTCACTATAGACATATGTGGTCTGGCGTTGTCCTGATGGAACACAACTCTTCTCCTATTGGCCAATTCTGGCCGCTTCTGGTCCTTCACTAGCTTCAAAAGTCCAATTTAGTGTGTGGCCATATAGAAGCAGCTCATAGTGGATGATTCCTTTCTAGTCCCACCAAACACAGCAAACCTTCCGGGCCGTTAATCCTGGTTTGGCCCCCGTTTCGCCGCGCTTTCACCACCATCGTTTTCGCACAATATTGTCGTATGTAACCAATTTCTCATCCCCACTTACCATACGTTTCAGAAATGGCTCGATTTGGTTTCGTTTGGCCAAGGCTTCGCAGTTGGAAATTCGGTCCATCATGTTTTTTTGAGTCAATTCGTGTGGCGCCCAAACATCGAGCTTCTTTTTGAATCTAGATTTGGTGCAAATGGTTTAAAACTATTTTGTCGATCTTCAGCTCCTTGGTGATACTACGACTACTAACATTCCGGTCTACTTCGATCATTTCCATGATTTTATCGACATTTTCGACGACGGGCCTACCTGTGTGAGGTGCATTTTTAACATCAAAATTACCGGAACGGCATCGACGAAATCAAAATTGCGCGTGATTGGCTGTAACAGTATCGGGACCATAAACACCCTTCACAATTTCAGCCACCTGGTTCGCATTTTCGCCTTTATCAAAGCAAAATTGTAAAATATACCGAATTTTCTCTTTGTTGACGTCTATCTTTTACGTGCTAAATCTCGCAAATGAATCGATCAATCACAAAACTGTTAAAGCATTTTTTTTAGTACGGAATATTACTTTTCCAATGACTATAAGTATGAACCTATGCGATCAATACATCACGAGATATGTATCACTAGAGCCATCTAGCGAAAAAAATAATGGATTTCTTTTTCCCCAACCTAATATATTATGTATCGTTTCAAGTCTATTATATGTCCTTAGATGCTAAAAACACTAAAACAAAAAGGAACCGATTAAAAAGAAACCAATCTATCTTATCAATCATCCATCTTGGATGACATCTATCCGGGATACAAAAATTGTTTACCCGTATAACTAAAGGGAAATGGTCAGATGAGTACATGTCATCCTGTACTGACCATGAAAATCTGGAGGCCAGGGAAGGAAAGGCCAATAAGACATCATCCATAAATGACCCAAAGGCTAATGAAATTGGTGGGGAACCGTCATTTAAAACATAAATACTATTCTGTAAGGGTTCAGAGAAAAGAAAAAACCAGCCGCTTTTCTCAGGATCCCTATACATCTTTTTATTGGGCAAATATTTCGGCCAGCGTGTCGTTGGCCATCCTTTGTGTGATATTTTTAGCGGACCTGCATCCGTTAGTTATATATAAAATTCATGGAGACGTGAGACACATGTAAACAATGATTCGATAGCAAGCTGTTCGAAATATTTGCCGAATAAAGAGATATATAGTGAACCTGAGAAAAGCGGCTGTTTTTTTTCAGAAAGAATCAAAAAGGGCCTTGGTAACTGATTATAAATAGAAAGCAGGTCTCCAACGTTTAAATATAAGTCAGCTGGTATATTACACAGAGTAATAGGATTAAGGATATCAAAGGCAAACCTCCTGCTAGGTTGTATTTAACTGAACTTGATACAACACTATTTTTGACCAAAGAAACGACACAGCCTCCACGAGCCCTTTAACCAAGAAAATCTTTCTTATAGAATTTATAATTTTTAACACTCGCGTTGTTCAGGCTTCAAAAACGACCCCTGAAAACAAATACATATAGGGTCATAAGTGGACATTAGCGGAACGCAACAAAGACAATTACGGAAATCCAACCAAGTTTGAAGCGCTTCTTTACAATTCAAATTCCTCTTTTTACAAGGCCCACTTCCGAAGATATATCCTTGATAGCTGATCTTAAGTATATATATATGTTCATTGTGTCTGGAGACACATTCTCAACATCCAGATAACATTTTGGAAATATAAGCATCCTTCGGCGCTATTCGCCACAGGCGGATCCCATCAAAAACATTCTGAATATTCATTTTTTGCTCCTGATCATTCAGATGAATTTTGAGTTAAACAAGGAAGTGAAAGTGTCACTTCTTCTTCCACCCTCATATTATGTATGGAGCCCAAATCCGTTGTATGACACCAGATAAAGTCTATGATGGGGTTCCCTGAGTGCTAACTTGAAGGTAATGCCCAGGATAAACACTGATGGAACGGCCGTTAAATACAAGAGTTGCTTTCTTTGCATTTAGTGAGCTCAAGACCTCTCTTGTCCTTTTTTCGTTAGTGTAAAGTCGAACTTTATATAAGTAAGAAACAGAAAACAACTCAAAGCATCTCTGATTAAGAAGTCCAGATTTATAGTTCCAGTCCTCTCTATCATACAATCATTATGAGCAATTATAATTTCTTAATACATTATCAAATATTTCCAACACATATGACAAATCCTGCGTCGGCTTAAAGTATACAACTCCCATGGTGAACTTTTATAACCTGTGGAGTGAAGAGTTTTAAAAGGAGTCAAAGATTTATCAACAATCTCAATAAAACAGACTGGACATAAATCGCCAACCCCCTACTTACATCCCCACGACTCTTTTCCCTGAGCGGTGGTGAAAAATAGACGGAGAACGACAAAAAAAGAGAGCATATCTCCCAGTACATTCACGTTCCATGTCTCCGATAAACAAATTATCTTGGGCCTGGTGAGAGAGTTACATGTGTTGAGATTATCTAAACCTTGAAAATCCCAGAATACGATATAGGCGAATTGCGCACTTATCTGTGTATCATTCCATCTGAACAGCTCCTCTATCATGCATTCTCATCAATTGGTGTTTATTTATTTATTTCAGGTTTCTATTTTCCCAATCAAACAAAATTTTGTTTAAAAATTGCATTTTAAATATATATTAAATATACAGAAAATATATATACAATGATAAATAAATATTTTGTACAGATAAGTTAGTGTAAGAAAATGAAACTATTGATAAAAATATAATATAGCGAACTAGGCTATATGCTTATTTTTGTGGTTGTGCAAAATTCGTTGATATATTATATTTGATTAGGTTTTTTGTTGGGTATAGGATTGTTATATATTTAACACATCGATCAATAAGTCCAGGGACTAACTACTAAAACAACATTTGTTTGCTAAAATTATTCTTTATTCATCAACATCCGTCTCCTCCAAGAGCGATACTTTCATGCCAACGCTTTCCTAACTTTTCTATGCCAGCCGTGTAGAATGATTTGTCTTTGCTTGTGTTAGTTTAAGCAATCATTTCATCATTGGAGCCAAATCTCTTTCCCTGGAGCATTTTTTTTTCTGCGAACAGCCAATAGTCGCTGGGGGACAAATCATCAGGAGAATATGGTGGGTGCGGAAGCAATCGAATTTCAAATCATGCAATTTGGCCATCGTTACCATCGACTTGTGACCCGGTGCATTGTCATGATGCAAAAGAACATTTTTCTTTTTCATATGGGGTCGTTTTTTTTGCAATTTCTCCCTTCAAACGATGTCGCTGACTTCGTAGAGGACCTTTTCTTCCAACTTGGAGACCACATGGTTGAATTTTGTGATCTCTGATGTTATTCCGAAAAAAAAATTGCCCCTCCACTCGGATAAACCACAGCTTTGGCTTTTCTGAAGGGTGGAATTTTGATCGAGACGATCGAGACGGCGGCGAAGGTCGGTTGCGCGGTGGTTGTGTTCATGTTGTACACTTGGGATCACCAATTGTGAGTTGCGTTGTGGGTGAATAAAACGGATGGGTTTTATTAACAAGAATAATTTATTGAATTAAAGTAAAGATACAGTGTGGTTGATGAGTGAGAGAATGATTGACGTGCGCGTGTATTGTAGGTAAGTTGAATGTTGGTCTGAGATGGCACGTGCTGGGCTTTGTCCCTTTTAAATGTCAGGGTGCCTTTTGTTCTCTGGTGCTATTTAAGACCTATGGAAATTCCGTTACTTGAAGGAAAAACCCTTGCTTGCATTAGTCATTCTCATTGTTGTGTGCCGCCACATATTCATTCATTTTCTGTTCTTTGAATTATATTGTTTTATAATTTAGATTATTTTATTTATTTATATACTATTCTATCTAAGTATTGTATAATATAATGTGAAAAATTCCCATAAATGACTTATTATTTTGTAATTTCTTATAAGTTGTTTAAACACCTAATACCAAATTATTATATATTAATTTAATTTAAGATATCTATAAATGTTTGATGTATTATAGCTCTTATGATGGTCTCATAGAGAAACAAAACGTTAGCTCTGGCCTATTAATAAAAGAAATACATATATATTGTAGCTGGCTCTTTATAGAAACCTTCTACACATCTTTGGCCAGCTATATACCTCCTTTAAATTATTTTTATTAAAAATTTCTATATTTTTTATTATTTTGCAATAACTTATTATAAGGTTTATGAATTAATTTTGAAATTGTTTCTACTAATAACAATAACACATTTTTGAGATTCATAATTTCATCAATTTTTGGAAGTTTATGAGTTTAGGGGGAAGAAGCGCAGAGGGTATTTTTTAGATTATTTGATATATTTACACAATTATCGAAATGCGGTTTATAAGACTTTACTTATTTTCACATCTATTAGGTGAATAAGTATGTCTGGGTCTAATCAAATTTTTATTTTCTTGGGATTAGGACTGTTCGGGTAAGGATTACATAAGGGGCAGAACTAGGAAGAAAGGAGGTGTATTATATTATTATCTGCAGGAACTACATTAGCTATAGCTAGTCCATATGATTTGCATTTGAAAGGGTTCAGTGTAGACAAAGCTTCCTCATAAGAAATATTGTTATCTGATATTTTGCTGTTTATTTCTTTTTGATAAGAAAGAAATGAAAAGGGCAGTTCTTAATATCTTTCCCTCTTAATGTATACAGAAGGGTGTAAGATGAAGCAATTTGCTCTTTGCCGCCACAAACTTCACATCTCTGATTTGTAAAACGAATTATTTGAGTGACCTTAAAAAGCAAAAACACTGTTTAATAACTCTCTGCTTGTATTTTTCTATTACATCTGAATGCAAATATCTATTATCTTTACATATAATTAATAAGGTGGTTTTTCTTTATCTATATATGTAATATATAATGAGAAAGTATCAAATATCTTATTCAAAATTATTAGAACAAATTTTATGAAAAAAAAAAAAAACTAAAAAATTACACCATTAAAATACTTTTTGTCCGATTTTATTCAAAAGCTTCGAGGTGCATACGACGAGGGTCCCTAGTTTGAATATCAAATTTCTGCTTCGTACGTTTTTTCGTTTTTGAGAAAACTTGTTCATAGACAGACAGTCAGATCCATACCATTTTGCCAACCCTTTTTTTAGACTCAGGAGACATCGCGATCGCAATACTATACTTTCTCACTATATATTTCATATATAGGTAAGAGAAAGTAAAATGGGTCTTGCAAAATGGTGTGTGTGTGTGTGTGTTTCTGAACAAGATTTCTCAAAAACGGAAAAACGTAAGAGGCTGAAATTTTATATTTAAGCTTTCATCGCATGCACCTCGAAGCTTTTGACTAAGCGTACTAGTATTGAACTGACGTACTTTTTTAGTTTTTTTCGATTTTCTCAAGATTCGCTCTAACGAATTTGATTAAAACTCATAAATCAATTATTTATTAAATGCTCTTTGAAATGGATATCCCCCCCAATATTGATTTGGCCCCACGTTAGTGATGTAGTCTTTTGCCGTTGTTAGGGCAAACGGCGTGAGTAACCGCTTTATTTCTTAAACTATTCACAGCCACCACTTCTTTGTTTGGTCAATAAAAAGAGTTTTGGAATATTGGACACTTTTTTATTCTGACTGTGTTCCTCTTATTTGCTTGGGGGGGGGGGGCTGATCAGTGGTAAGTAGTTCCCCGCAGCACCCTGTGTTTAGGGGCGCCATCAAATATCTTCTATAAAAAAATATTATAAATTGCTTTAAAAGGGTGCCAAAACTCAGCTTGCCCAGGGCGCCAGTAACCATAAGGCCAGCCCTGGGACATAGGAAGGAGAGAAATTAGTTGTTAATGAGATTTCTTTCATTTTCGGAACTTTAAGTTTGTCGTTTGTAGTATGTAAATAGTTTAATTCATCGGAATTTTTATTCATATTAGTGAGAATTTCCTCTAAATTTAATATTTTCAAATTATTCATGCTTTGTCTCATGTTTTATTATTTTTTAAGTTCTATCGATTTTAATAATTACATTTTGCATGGCCAGGTCTATAAAGGTGAATTTACCGAGTTTTTAAAAATTAAGTTTATCTTAATTTTTAACAATTTTTAGTCGATGCATTTTTATTAATTTAAATATTATTATATTTTGTTTAAGCGCGTTTTTTTTGTCTTTTCGGCATTTTTCTAAGGGCATATAGACATATAGACATATAAAAAATATATATTTTACGATATACTTATCCAGGCATATTTATTTACATTAATTGGTATCCAAATGATATAATTAAATTTTCATCAGACTGCCTGAGATCCGAACCTACCTACACCCCTCGGTCATGGGGAATTTAAGCGTAATTAATAATGTGTGACGGCCCTTCAAGTAAAAACAGAATAAAATAATATAAATATCTTTTATAATATTCAAATGAATATGTTTTTAAGCCTATAACTTTGAATTTTTGGTTCGGATTTATCCATTAGACTCGATTATAATAGAACACTCAGCATTTTAGAACATGGCTTTATAAAAATTGAGAGGCCACCGGTCGACTTTTTTGGATACACATATATAGGCAAATTACCACGAATTTTATACAAACGTTTCAGGTAAAGTACCACTTCCAGTTGCTAGAAGTGGCCCAAATTTTAACAGTGGATTCTGATATTGTTATAATGTATCTATATAACATTTTAGAGTGAAATCATATTTGAGTTATCACAATTTTTAGAAAAAACATTTCAGGTAAAGTACCACATCCATTTGCCGGAAATAGCACTAAAGTTGATAGAGATCTAGGTATATATTTAGTTGATCTACATTAAAGTATGCTCAAGTTATCATGTTAACGAACATACCCAGAGTCAGACAGACAGCAGGATACACAGACATGATTTGAAAAATGGGATTGTCGGAATCAGGGATGTCTAAATCGTCAATAATAATCAAAATCTCGAAATCAAATTTTTGGACTATTACAATACTTTTCTTATAATACATATACAAGAAAGTCTGGTAATCACAACATTAAGTACATTCCATCTCCACAGACTATGAGTTCGCGACTTGATAAGTACAGTGGTTAGTGCTCTCCAATCAGTTAACGACTATAGGTAATAATACCATTAATCGTTAACTAACTTGGGAAAATTCTCTATGGTTTATTAAAAGAAATTTCATTTAATACCGTTTACGGGTTCCCGAATTGATCAGTTACAGTTATAGTGGTTAGTGCCACCTAACCAATATCACCTATAGTCGTTAACATACTTAGAGAAATATATTTTTTTTTAATTTCATCAATTATTCTCCACCCTAAATCTAGTCTTACTCTTCCCTTGTAATTAATTGAAATGTTTTTATTTACTTAGCCTGACAGGGATCCGTATTGCAAGCTCTTGTCAAAGGAGCAGGTTTGGCAAGATCAGTTTTATTTAAACAAAAATCATTGCTAACTCTACCAGAAAGCTTTTCCACACAAGATGGTTCAGATTTCTAAAAAAAATCAATTAATTTGATTAGATTTTAATTATTTTTATTTAACATAAAATAATTCTATATATTCTATCTTAAGTAAAATTAATATTTTTAAGCATTTTACGCCTATTATTAGACAAAAGAAAAAATTAAAATACCTCAATGCCGCCTCCACAGAGAAGGGAACATTCTTCCCAATCTAAAAATTCCCATATATACTGAGGCACATAGTAGGGATCGAGAGAAAATTCGTAAAAACTCCATTTAACTCCAGGATTTGGATCATTATATTTCACATACTGCAAACAAAAGAGAAATTGAGACGAATCGCTTTTGTTGAAGGGCCAGTCCATACGGTGGGCGGGCTCTGTCGTTACGGCAGTGAAAAATAGATTAATTTTTCTTTGGAATGTTTGCATTTTTTCCCTCCAAATATATAAGTTGGTACTATGAATTTTTTGATAGAATTGTTAATAATTATTTAGATGGCGAAAAACCGCTAGAATTAAAATTAAAATTTGAAATGAAATTAGTCACAGAGCATAAATCATTTAATTTTCGACCAAGTCGTTTATCTCATTCTAAACTTTTAAAAGTTGCAAAATTTAAATGATGATATGATTAGTAGGGGGATCATTGAGGAAAGTAATTCTCCAAATTCTTCACCTATTGTCTTAGTGAAAAGAAAACGGGCGGTGCTAGGCTCCGCTAATTAAACAAATAGTGTATTAGAGATAGATTCCCATTGTAATTAATTAATGATCAACTTGAAAAACTTTCATTTGTCTTTTCGGCATTTGAGGCCATATAGACATATAGACGATACATAATATATATTTTACATTATTGATTAGAAAAAAGTGTTGTTCAATCACGATAATGCACCAGCATAAGCAGGGCTAGACTTTTTCACAAGGCATTTTGCATCAACCGGTCCACCAAAACATAATTTAATAGTTTATAGGCGTAAAAAAAGATAAAATTTGTGTTCAACATTTTCATTTGTATGTGTTCATCATTTTTAGTGAATAAATATTTTTTTCTTACGAATGATCTAATATTTTTTTGGCCACGTCAATGAATATTAAATTAAAACAAAACAAAAGACTAGTTTATATCTTTTGATTATCATTATCTTAATCTTTTGAAGGAAAATTATAAAAGGTTTAATAATAATTGATTTTAATAACTTTCACAAAATGAGTTATTAAATCATCAGATCTACAAATGTGAGTTATGACTTTTCGGCTATTCAATTCGCATTCACCCGGTATGACCAGTTTGGCCTTGAATATGAGTATCTTAAAATGCCTGTTTAAGTTTAACATTCAAATTCAAGATTGCTCTATTTAAAGGGTTGGAATTTCCCAAATAAAAAATTTTGAGTTTTAAGGTGGATTTACCGACAGGTAGCCCAATCTTTTTACAAAAATCCGAAGAATATTTCTGTGCAAAGAAATATTATTTATTAATATTATTCCTTACAGACATATTATCCACTTATAAGGAAATAAAAATTATATCTACAAAAAGAAATGAGAGTGAGAAAAGCAGAAGAGAAAAAAATTCTTTAGAAAAAAATACAAATATATACATATTTACAAAATTATATTATGTCATATTTTGAAAAGAAAACCCAAACTCGATACCCTTCTCCTCAATGCCAATGTATCCATCGCAAACAATTCTAACAAGGGTTCATACGAGACATGATAAGTGTAGTATCCAGACCTCCTAAAAAACAGAAGCCTAAGAAATTTTTTCTGAAGAGCCTCTATTGCTCTAATCTGAAAATCGGAATACGGATACTACACTGATGAAAAATATTCCAAATGAGGCCTCAAGAGAGTTTTTTGGGTACATATATTAGAGAATTCACATGAAGATCTTTCAATGAAACCCAACATTTTAAATGCCTTATTGACAATCCCATCGATGTGACAATTGAAATTCAATTTAGAATCCAATACTATCCCCAGATCCGCCGCCCTGTCGCATTTTTCCAAACAGAAGTTATCTAACATGAATTTCGTATTTACGGGGTCCCGTTTCCTGGAGAATAATATCGAAAAACATTTAATCCCAATCCAATGCTTTTATACCATAAATGTAAATTGTCGAGATCCTTTTGCAAGAGATCTCTATCTACATCATCTACTGGTCCTAAACAATTTCCAGCGTACAATAATAAATGTGAATATTTACAACGTTTGCAACAACATTATTGACAAAGATTATAAACATAAGAGACCACCTTGGGGAATACCGCATTTAGGTATAAATTTATCTGCAACCCTTGTACATGATATAGTTTGTACCCTCACTCACATAACTGAAGAAAAATCTGATGAGACTGTCACTGAAACAATACAAATCAAATTTCTTCAATAAGAGATCATGATTCACACTGTCATAGGCTTTGGAAAAATCAGTATAAATTGTCTCCTCTTGGTGTCCTGCATCATTTCATTGATGTAATTAATTTAAATTGGAGTCTACTGATCTTTTTGGCATAAAACCATGCTGACATTCTGGTATATATTTAGACATAAATATATAAAAAAAACTATAAATCCACCCGTAAAACTCAAAACTTTTTATTTAGAAAATTCCATCCCCTTGAATTGAGCAAGTCTTTTTTTTTTATTTTGAAATTTTATTTTTAAACTTATACACTAGTTAAAGATTTTTCTGACATAAGAAAGAGGATGGGAGAAAGTACTGAACTCTGGAGGACTCCAGCATTGATTGTATGAGGATCAGAAGTAATTCGGTAGACAAGAGTGAGATCTTTCCATCAGTTAGGAAGCTTCTGATCGTATCCCCATTTCTCCTGAGATCATCATTGATAGAAGACACAATATCCTGGTGACAAAGCGTAGAGGAAACTTCCCGAATCTAATTGAGTGCAGAGTACTATCGTCCGTAAAACAGTGAATATGATTGAAGTTCACTGTCATGACAATAAGAAATAGGGAGGAAGAAAGTACCGAACCTTGAGGAACTCCAGCATTAATTGTATTAAATGAGGATCAGAAGTAACTCCGTAGACAACAATTGAGATCTTTCAATCAGTTAAGAAGCTTCTGATTCACAAACAAAGATCCGAAGAGAGGCCAAAAGTTGGAATTTTTGAATATAGATTTTTATGCCATACCTGGTCAAAAGCCTTCGACATGTCAAGCAACCACAATGGTTTTACATTTTTCCTCCAAAGCTTTGTACCAGAGGAGAGTGACGTAGGCTAATATGTGTCCATTTGAGCAACTGAAGCCATATTGCCTACCATTTAGAAGACCGCAATGCTCCATGTGTCAAGATTTAGAGGTTCAGGGATTTTTCCATAATGTTTGACAACAAGTTAAAGTCATTGGGCGATAGTTATTAGGCAAGGAAGAGTCACCTTTTATGGAAAAAGGCTGTACTTTTGCCTACCTAGTTTCCATGTTTCTGGAAAAACTCCCTGACGAATAAGAGTTTATACAGCCTAGATAAGATTGCGTTCCGTTCGAAGGTACATTTTTTGTTGACAATAGGTGGAATACCATCAGGATCGGCAGATTTATCCGTCGTCAATTCATTAATGATTTTTTTGAATTGTTGGGCTTTAAACTGGATTTTTTTCCATTATATTACTTCTAGAACTGTCGTAGGGTCGCTAGCGTTGGCTTTTCCATCGATAGTGGAATTATATGCATATGCAAAGAGAGGTGCAAAGTCTTGGGCCTTGTCGAATGAAGTTGTAGCCACCTCTCCATCGGGAAAATTCATAGGTGGAAATGAAGATGAGATAGTGTTGCTGGCTAGGGACCATAATCAACGATTTCCATTTGGGCAGGATGCCACTTGATCGCGTTTATTTTGATCGAATGTCCTCTGGGCTTTACGCAAAAATTTTTTAGGGGCTCCTTTCAATTCATATTAACACTTTCAAATATTCGACCTTGTGGCCATTGCTTCTGTTTATATTTGCTATTTGTTGCATTTTTATACAAATAAAATTCTTCGAGTTTCAATAAAGTTAAAATATACATTTGAAGATGAAGCTTATAAATTTATTAAATAATAGATTCAGTAGAATGTTATAGCCCCGTTATACTGATTAATCTTAACGTAACTTGTGTACCCGTATTTATGCCACTGACACAAGTAAGTCACTTGGAGAAAATTCAAAAGGGAAAAATTAAATTAAGCTTCATAAGTGAAGGTATTTTGAATTTGGAAAATAATAATAATTTAAGTTACCATTGCTACAAGATCTTCTTTGGTCGGTCCTGCTAATTGTATTAAATCTTTATCAGGTTCTGGTTGATGATAAACCAAAATCGTTCCATCTTCTTCAAACTCACCGGTTCTGTTTTGATAACTATAAATTCAAAATAAAAATTTTAGTAGAACTTTTATATAATGAATACTTCTCGTAGGTGGTAATACTCCTTTAAATTTCTGAAATTTTTTTTTTATTTGATTATAAATTAAAAGACTCTGATTTAATTATTTTTTGGCTCTTTATCCGTAAATCAATATAATAAATATCCCTTATAATTTTTCGAGAAAATAAAAAGCTTAGAAATATATTTTCAATTCAATACTTACAAATTTCCGTTAACTAGATAAGTTTTTTCGTCAGACAAGGCAATTGCTATATTCCCATCGGCAGATTTCGTTTGTTCCAATTTTATTTTCGTAGATTTTTTAGGAATATATACAATTTTACTATAACCTAAAAATATTTAAAAATAAACAAAAATTTTTTGAAAAATAAAATATTTTTTTAAAATAAAGGATAAAGTTGTAAAAAATAAGCAAAAAATTGTTTATTCTTGATGTGAGTCATTTTAAAGAAATAACTATTTGTGTAGATAGAGTCTAATAATTGATAAATAATTTAGATATCAGCAAAAATGTATTAAGAGAGGAAAAGATGGCAAAATTTAACTTAATAAATTTCTACTATTTATTACTAGCTGCGCAGCCCGGCTTCGGCTTCCTGTCTCAAATTTTTTTTGCCTATAATAGAAAGAATCTAAGTTCAAAGTTATATATATATTTTTTATTTAAGATCCCGCCCTTACCCTATTTGGGGTTTAGGGTTATATTTACATATATACAATACTACACTACTTCAATATGATTACAAGGTTGAGCTCAACATTCAATTATTTAATTTTTCATTCTTCTTCTTTCCGTCCTTGATTTTCTTCCTTACTTCACTTTCCCAAAATTGCCACCGTTTGCATATTTTGTCATTCCCGTTCCCTTCTCCTTAATCACCAATTCGCTCCCTTTTTCCTCACTCTCCACCCAGTTTCTTAGTTTTTCTTCATTCTTCTTCACTCCTTGTCTTAATCTCCTCATATCTCCATACGTGATGGAATGTCTCACACTTCTTTTCGCAGAGTCTACATACTTTTCTGCCCCTCCACTCTTTTTTGCCGATAACTTCATCTCCAAATCTCATTCTTCCCCATGTTCTTTTCTTCTTCCAAGTTACCTCTTCCTTTAGCAAGTATTCATCTTTTCCGATGTTAGATTTAATTTCTTTATAATACTGGCAATAAGTAGTCTTCTTTTTCCAATTTGCTTGAATGTCCTGACCCCATAACTTTTCTAGGGCTTCTTGCACAACGATTCTGTAGCTTTCCAGGTTATTTGCCCTCATATGGTTAATTATTTCTAAGTTCCCAGCCTGCCATGTTTCCATCATTTGTCTGGTCCATTTGGTGTGTTGATTATTCATTAGTCCTCTCATTTGTTCCTTCAGGCAAATCCTTGGCCATCTTTGCTGGTCTATCGTCATGATCTTTTGGACGCACTTGGCACATCTGACTATACTTGGTATCACTATTTTGCACCTCCTGTTTCCATCTTCCATGTATAATCCGGTGTGTGCCGTGCCTTCCTAGTATCAATTTAATGTATCTTGCCTGGAACCTTTCATTTTGTATATTTTCCGACCATCCTAATATCTCTATCCCATAGATTAATGTCGGAATTACTATAGAGTCAAATGCCAGTATTTTTTTCATATAGTTGTTGCATGGCTTCAGGATTCTGTACAATTGCTTTTTTGTTATTCTTCCCTTTTCTACTTGTTGTGATGATACACATAACTACCCACACTCGTGAACTAGATGCCCAAATATTTATAGTGTTCCGTTTGCTCTATCTTCTGATTTTTCCATATCCAGCTTTCTTTCTTCTTTCTCCTTCCTTTCGAGAAAACAATTAACTTAGATTATTTTGGGTTTAGTTCTAAATCATTCTTGCGGGTGTACTTTCCATTGTAGCTATCATTTCCTTGAGCCTCTCCTTGCTGTCTGATAACACTACAATATCATCCGCAAATTTAGGCAGCTTATCTTTGTGTTACTTATACAGGTTCCACCCTCGTTCTTTCTTTTCCACTCCTCTTCCAGGTCGTTTATATATATATATATTAAATAAAGTTGGGCTAAGGCCAAGGACTTTTCAATAAATTTTGATAAGATGAAAGTTTAGATTATTGGGCAATAGTTATTAGGCAAGGAAGAGTCACCTTTTTTTGGGAATAGGCTGTACTTTTGCTAGTTTCCATGATTGTGGAAAAACTCTCGTGACCAATGAGTTTGAACAGCCTAAATAAGATTGTGCTGAGTTTGGGAAAACATTTTTTGATTACATTATATGAAATACCATCAGGCCCGGCAGATTTACCTATCGTCAATTCCTTAATCATTTTTTAAATTTTTTGGGATCCAAACTAGATTTTTTCCATTATACTACTTACATTATACTACATACATAGAACTTCTATAGGTCGGAGGATCACAAGTGTTGGCTTTTTCATCGATAGTGGAATTAGACGCCAAGAGAGACGCAAAGGCATGAGCCTTTTCAAATGGAGTTATAGCTTTTTTTCCATTGGGGTTTGGAATTCCTTCCCTACTGGATGATTATGAAGGGTATGAATAATTCCATTCCTATGATGATAACCTCAGTGATATCATGCACAGCCTGTGAACCAACCTTTATTTAGGAAACAGTAATCACCCCAAGGGAACGACGAATAGAAGATACAAAGTTCGTCCCATTTGGCGGAGCGGAGATGCCAAATTCTCCGGGGAGGAATATGTTTTAGAGTATTAGTAGAGTATGATTTGGATATTTGAGTAACAAGGCAGTGGTCAGAAGTGCCTAGGGGAGAGGTTACTATGGAAATGTAACATTTTTTTCTAGCCCATGACCTCCCATGATTAGAATAACCGCTACTATCTTCCATAAAACCTATAATCTTCAATCTTTCAAATCCAAACTCAACAAACACATTTTAAAGCCCCACTCTTTCCTTTTCCTATTCATCCTGGTTGCATGTGACCACTGGTTATTATAGGTTCGATGAGCCTTATACTTTCTTATCCAAAAAAAAAACTCCCAGTATTAGCCTAGTGTGTCTCTCCCGGCCATTTTCTTATTTTTTATAATCTTAGAGCCTTTCTTGGCTTTACGTTATTAATTCCTAATGTATTTTGTAACAGATCATTCATACTTTTTGCAGTCTCCTCTTTCTCCTCATTTTCCTTTTCTTTGAGTCATTTTAATTTTTCGCCATTACCTTCCCCTCTAACCAATCTAATCTATTCTTGATATATTTTAATTTATTATTTAATTCTTTCACTTTTTCCTTCCAGAATTTCATTTCTACTCTCCTTTTCTAACTCTTCTCTTATAGCTTTATATTCTTTCTTCATATCCTCTTTGTTTTTCTCTATGGATTTAAAAATCTGTTCAAATTTATTTATTATAATTTCATCGCTTTCCTCTAGTTTGTTTATCTTTTTTCTACATCTGTTTTTATTCTTTTACCTTTATCTTTTGGGGGTGTTCTATCTATTCTTCTCAATCCTTTGCTCGGGATAAAAACGGTTTCTATTTTCCCGCTTCTCTCTTGATTTCCTAACGTCTTATTTTTTTCTGGCAAAGTCACCCCCGGCTAGGAGAAGAAGGATTTGCGAGATGTCCTCTACATTATCGCACTGCACCGGCCGAAACGAGTGGCTAACAGGATCGAGGGTCTTGGAATTTTCTCTCCCGGCCATTTTCTTATTTTTTATAATGTTTTATTTAATAAATTTCCTTTTAATTATTTTTTGTTTTCAACTAATTTTAAAATCATTTTGATATTTACTGTTCTATCTTTTTCCAACTTAGTTTAATTATTGGAATTTTTTTCGAGCTTATTAATTTACTCTATTTTACTCTATTTTTATTTATATATGAGTATTTTCAGTTAATCTTTTCCCGATTTTTCTTTCGGAAAATAGAATTGATATTTGATATTTACCTATATTTTCGGCCCGTCACACCCCGACTCTTCACTTTTGGTTCTGTAGCACTTTTTTTCGGGGTTGATCTATATAAATTTCCCCACAAGAAACACAAAATTTCCAAATATTAGGAGCACTTTGAATTGTGATTTACTTGTTTGACTATTTAACTTGGAATCTCAGTTCAGAGTTATATTAAATTAAGGAGGTAAAAAATTTTATTAATTAGTTGTGTCATTTTTGATTTTTTAAGTATTATTTTTATGTCATTATCTTGGTCGTAATTTAAATTTATCTATTTAAAAACAAAAATATCTTTTATCTAGCATCTTGTGACGCGACTTTCGTTCACTCGTATCAGACATTTTTTTACATACATACATGCCCATCTTCGGCGGACCCAGCGCCTCTCTATTACGTGACCTGATGGGGGGGGGGGGGGGGGGTTGGGGGGGGGGGCCCCACCTAAGAAAAAAAGATGAAAAAAAAAGTAAGAATTAAAAGGGGTTGCAAAAAAAAGAAAAAAAAGTTTTTATTTT
>JAAAKE020087911.1:0-21572 GCA_010014785.2 Anisolabis maritima | reverse complement strand
CTATGAAAGATATAAAAATAGTGAATAGTGCTTCTTAATCTGCATAAAATTCTGCGTTGAATGGATATATCAGATATCATATAAGTATTTCGTTAATGATAAATTTTTTTTTATAGGTTTTATTTAATTACCCAAAAAATAATTAAGATATAAAAATGGAGATTATTAATTCGTAATCAGAATAAAATTCTGCATAGAATACATATAGCATTTAACTACAAAGTTGTTTAATTTAACATCTATTATTTTTATGTAGAAAAAATAAAATCAGTATCGATGACTAACAATTCTAACAATTTGAGTTTTGTAAAAATTATTAATCACTAAATTTGCATTTTTAAAAAAATGAAATAATAAAAAATGAAATAGGGTTGATAGTAAGAAATATGAATGAAATTTTTCGCTAAGGCACATCTTCTAATCAAAGAGTTATAAATTAATTTTTAACATTTACGTTCGTGTTGAGACTCCAGTTTCAGCCCCTCTGACTGGGGCTAGGAGTTATACATGTCCTTAATGAAAGAGTGGTGTTTATTTTTTTTCAGTCCCTCTGACAGGTGGTACCCCGGTAAATGACATATCATTCGATTCAGAATTAAATAAAGAATATTCCTGCAAATTTTTTCTTTAGGGCACATCATCTACTTTAGAAGTCATTAATTAATTAAAATTCCTGCTCGTGTTGAGATATTTTTTTTTCTATTCTTTTTTATTTATTTCTTTTATTAATTTATTATTTTTCTCTATAGAATTATATTCCCCATCTCATATTCTTTATCCCTACGAAATTTCGCATTAATTAACCCTATAATAACGGAGATATTAATTATTTATTATAATTTAACTTTTCGTTCCGCTGGTAATGCGACGTTGCCATTTAAATTCGGTCGCTAGCTTCAAACGTGCTGCTACGTCTCTTTGTTTTATTGGATTATTTATTTCAGTATGATATTCTATATAAAAAAACATTTTTGAAACGTACAAATGTGCCCGGAATTGCCAAAAAAGATATGTTTGTTGGATCTACACTATCAATTTATTCAAGAACTTTTGCACTCATTGGATTTGGAAATAAATATACAGAAAAAATTTTAGGAAAAACAAAACAAAGGTGAGAATTTTTTTCAGACCAAAATAATTAAAATATTCATTCTATCCCCCTTATTAAAAAAACTTTACATTTTCAAATTTTTTTCAGAGTTTTTTTAATGCTGAAACCGGATGTACTTGTTCATATGGGTAAAATAATCAGGCGAATTCAATCCGAAGATTTTATAATTGCCCATTTGAAAATGGTGCAAATCGATAAAGACCAGGCTCTAGAATTGTTTAAGAAACATCATGGCAAACCCTTCCTCCCTACACTGGTAGAATATGTCACTTCTGGGCCGTGCCTCGTTTTGGTGCTGGTTGCTGAAAACGGATTGGAAAAGCTCAAGGTTCTTGTCGGAGGAGATCCTGAGGATGATAGGAGAGACAATCCCAATACTCTTCGAGGGCTCTATGGAGCTGATAGACTTTATGATGGGTTTCTCTTTCCTAACAAAGAAGAAGATGTCGAGAAGGTGATGTGAATTATGTAGGCTTTTATAGTATAATAAATCTAATTGTTTTTAATTTTATTTAAAGCAAATTCAATTTTTTTTCCCACCGCGTCAATCAACCCATAAAGCCCCACGTTCGACTGCACAGTTGAAAAATTGCACTTGTGGAATTATTAAGCCCACTGCAGTAAATGATGGTATTTTTATTTATTATCTTTTATATAAAATAACCCGTCTAAATTTTTCAATTTTTTTTTAAGGATATACAGGCAATATACTTCAAATGATTCAAGAGGCCAAATTTAAAATTACAGCAATTGAAATGTTTTTTCTTGATAAAGCCAATGCTGAAGAATTTTATTCAATTTATAAAACAGTTGTACCAGAATATCCCGTAAGATTAATTCAAATCTTATTTATTATTATATAATTCCATATTGAATTGTTAATTTGATTTTAGTCAATGGTCGACCATCTCATTTCTGGTGCGTGTATTGCGCTTGAAATCTCTATAGATGAGGGAGAGGAGGATCCGGTAGGCAAATTTCGAGAATTAGCTGGACCCTCTGACCCTGTGAGTGATTTTATTAGTAAGAAAAAGAGAGAAATTTTTACTTTTCTTTTTATACAATACGATTGATTATATGGAAAGTACCAGCAGAAATTTCGGGCTCCTTCGAAAACGAAATTTAAAATTGATCATAAAACCAATATATTAAAAGATAACGAAATAAAAGCAAACCTTGCAAAAATAAAAAATGAAGAGTTTAATTTATAAGGGAACTTTGCAAATATTACGATGTGCAAAAACATCACTAACTCCAGAAAAGTCTGATTGTTTTCCTAATTCAGATTCAATTGCTAGATAGAAATACTAAAACAGTCAAACGTTCTTGTACCATTGTTTATCGCAAAGAACACTCATATAATTTTTAAATTTTTTAAAATAAATTTATAAACAAAGGGTTGGCATCCAGTCCCCTTTTGAATATCCGGGATGTATACTCCCGTAATTAGTTTAGTACCATCTCCCCTTGTCTGTGATTAGTTATTAGAAGTGAAGGTTTTTAATGACCTTTTAGCGAAAATTTTTCATGGATCAATTTAATTTATTTCAACCAATGAATGGCTTTTCATCTTCACAAAGAATATTAAAAAACCAAAACCAAAGAGAAAATAAAAGTTTATAGTAGAAAGATAACGAATTCTATTTGGTTCACTCCCCCTTCAAACAAAAATCCATGAAATTCTATTTCAACCAAATAATATTGGTTTGATATACAACAAATTTTGTTGTATTATATAATATTATATTATGATGAATAAACGAAACATTCTTTAGGATATTGGTAAAATGTTGAAGCCAAATACCCTTCGAGCACGATTTGGAAGAAATAAAATCCAGAATGCAATTCATTGTACTGATCTAGAAGAAGATGGTCTCTTAGAGGTAAATTTTTAAATACTCATATTATCATTATAGTAATATTCATAAATAAAAAATCTTTTCAGGTTGCATATTTCTTCACATTGCTCTCAAATTAAATATATAAAAATAAAAAATCAATTTTGATTTTAAACGATCTAAGTAAAAATTAATAAATTAATGAATTTTTTTTTGTTTAATTTATATATAAATGATTATTTATTTCAGATGCTAATATTTTTGATTTAGTGGTGTCACAAGGCATCTTCTTGGGACAACAATCTAAGAGAGGGGGGAGAAAATTGTTTTGAGTGTATGAACCAAAATGTGTAAAATTTTGCCTGTATTATAAATAATTGCGAGGATTAGCCGAGGTGATAAAGAAGTTAAGCCTTTAATCCTGAGTTGAAGGCAATCCAGGATCAAAGATGCCTCTTACTGGGAAAGGAAAGGGGGAGGGGGGGGGGGGGGGTGGTTACCCCATTAAGATCCCATGCAAGTTGCTCCCCACAGTACTAAAATATGTCTATTCCAAATACAAATATATGAAGTAATAAATAATTATTATAATAATTCTGGCCATGAAATACTTAATTTTTAGAAAGAATTGTCAATTTGATTGAAATAAATGTCATTTATTAAATTTTATGTTTTTGATCGTTAAATTTGATGTAAAACATTGTTTAATAATTTTATGCAAATATAATATGGAAAAACGTTGAATTTTGAACCTTGTTGAACAATTGCAATTTATCTGTCAAAATAAAAAAAGCGCTTATTTTTCAACTAGGTTGCTACATATTATAAATAATACTTTCTCACTATATAGTACATATATATAGATAAGAGAAGTAAAAATGCAATTTGAATTAGTGAGAAGAATTTTACTTTTAAAAAAAATAGGGTTTGAAATGCTTTGGTCGATGATATCTTCTTATTATTAACAATTGAGTGAGTGTAAGTGATAAGATTTCTTCACCCGAGGATTCAGATAGGATCAGACCAGCAGTAGGAAACAAGAAAAATTAAATTGGGGAAAGAAAGATCTATTTCATATTAAAATAAAGTTTATAATAAAGAGATTTATACCAAATAAAGGGAATCAATTACAATTATTATAACTTATTAATTTGTTAGCAAACTATTGATAATAAAAAAAAATAAATTAAAAGATAGAACTAAATACATATTTTCCAAAAAAAAAAAAAAAAAAAAAAAACGAATAATGGATTGTTTTGAAAAAGGTGACATGTTTTCAAAACAATGACCCAAGACTATATCGTTAAAGATAACTAAGTGCGAGATGACTGTTTTGACTGGGTATGTTTAGTGCTTCTCGGACTTGAAATCAGGAGACGGCGGATGAAAAAATACTTTACCAGACAAATTCCAATTTCTCTCTTATATATTAGCAAAGGAAAGAAGGCCGGGGTGCTTTGGTGTAACGGAGATATGTTCTTTCGAAAGTGGATGGCCCCTGTTTCAAGTTCAAGAGGTATCAAATACGCCCATTCAAAAAAAAATCATATCCCACTCATTTATCTTAAAAAAAGAAAAAGGAAAGATAAGGATAGATAGATAAATTGCCAAATGAAGGTCAAAATTCCAGAAATAGCATTGCTATCGTTAAGATAAGAATTTAAAAAAAAAAAATTAAAATAGAGCCAGTCTTAGTTGAGTTTTTGGCGTTCTTAAAGTCCAGAATTTTTTTACAAAAACCCAATCGAATGCGTGACATTACAAAAATTCAAGTAAATAAAATTCTAATTAATTTTTAGAAAAAGCCTCAATTTCTTAAAACTTCTAAAGAAAAAATTTGAAAATATTTTGGAATTTTTTAGGATTTTATAAAAAAATCTAATATATTTAGAATATATTAAATTTTATTATTTTCCAGATTTAAATTATAATAAGAATATTTACTCTATGTGTGTAATTAGTGAAATATTTCTTAAAATTTATCTTAAAAAAATAAATAACACAAAGTATTTCATATTAATTATACGAGTATATACATATATATATTTTTTCTGAATCAAAATTAATATATATATATAATTTTTATTTAAGCTCGATAAGGAGATAAATTAATTTGATTGATTTTGATATATAAATCAATTATTGCATGAAACGTAGATATATATATTTATTATGTCAATAATAAATAAATTTAAATTCCTAGATCACAGTGTGATGAAACTAGACACGTCCAAAAGTTTTATTAAGAGAAAATTATTTTATTTTCTAAAATTAGTTAGAGATTTTTATTCTACTTATTATAAATAGAAACTATTTGATTTTTCTTTTTGTTTCTTCTTCATACTTCATGTCCTTATATAGAAAGAGAAAGATGATTTTGGTTGATATTTTCTTTTTTCTTTTTTCAAGGCAATGCTCTTCTCTGTTCTTCAGCCCATTGACTTCGTAGTTTCGCTACTAAATTCTCTCTAACCATTTCCTCGTAATTCTCTTCATACTCGGAATTAGGGCCTCCTGTTTCAGGAACTCTCTCGAGCTTGAAAAATAATTAAAAAGATAAATCAGGAATGATTAATGGAAAATAATTCTATTCTAATATATTTCCAAAAAATTGATATTATATATGTATATATATATGTCTTTTTCGGCATCTGAGGTCATTTAGCCTCCATCCTTAGTTATATTAATTGGTAGCCAATATAATATAAATATTGTCACTCAGAAACATTGAACTTTGGTACATGAGGCAAGACCTCTACCTCTGCACCAAGGAGCAGGGCTGCGTTTTCATATGAAATTCAGATATGGTCTTTCCTATTTATTTTACAATTATTTAAAAAAAATTTTTTTAATTATTTGAAATTATTCAGAAAATTCAAAAAGAAAATCAAAAATTAAAACTATAAATAAAAGTAATTTATTTAGAAGTTATTTTAGCAGATTAGATAGTCTTTTAATTTCTTAATACTATTTGATCCTCCTCTAAATTTTCAGAACTTTTAAATTATTAAGAAAACTGTGGTAAAGTTTGTATTATCCCTTTGTCAAAGTATTTAGAATTTATTTTATTTTATTGCTTCTCATAAATAGTCGTTACCTATATAATGTTATAGATCAATCAATTAAAATGAATTTTATCCAATGCAGCTAAAACCAACAAAAAAAAAGGCTATATGAAATTTGTTTAATAAATAAAAAATAAATAGATAATCATTGATTAATTATTTTTTTTGTGAATTTTACTATCAGAGTCATAAATTCTTGTCAACATGACTATTTCAAAAAAATTTATTTTTAATTTCATTTAAAATTACGCAAATTAAGACGGTTTGCTACAAAATTTTAATAAATTTTCTTGTAAATGAATTTTACTTACAATGCACTTAATTAATTTTGTATATCATTATTTATCCTTTTCTTATATTATTAATAGTTTGTCCTTTTTAGCCCTGACTCTTGGTGCAGAGGTAGAAATCGTGCCTCATGTAAAAGTCTGAGCAAAACCAATTTAATTAAATTTTTTTTTTATAATTTTAACTGATTAATAAACACAAACGAAAAATGAATCAATGCGCCCCAATACAAAACAGCACATAACAATTTTTTTTATCTTAGGTAAGAGTTGTGTGATATGTGGCCGTCACACCAGATTTTTTATATTCCAATTTATATATGGCAGTGGTAAGGGTGATCAGAGAAATAAAATGAATAACTTATCTCTGATGAAGGATTTAATTGCTTGATATCAAATTTTGCATATAGTTGAGATGATGTGAGAATTTGAAATGATCTTTCTTTCATTAGAATAGAGAATAATATTGCATATTTTTTCCAAAGCAATATTTTTGAAATAGGTGTACGTTATAAGAAAAAAATATTTTATTCGCTTTTGTGAAAAAATTAGAAGAAAGAAAACGAATCATTTGGAATTTTAAATTAGGAGCAAAATAATAATGATATCCCAATTACCAAGGTTAAAGAAAATTATAGTGCAAAAAGTCTCTTAGTTCCAAGGTTAAAGAATATTAGAGTGCAAAAAGTCTCTTAGTTCCAAGGTTAAAGAATATTATAGTGCAAAAAGTCTCTTAGATTAGTATAGCACGCATTTGTTTTGGGTAGTATAGTTAGGACACACTTTTACTTACATTTTTATTTTTATATATAACATAAATAGATTCTGATTCTATAACTTTAATGATTTTCTTTTTCGGTTTTTCCTGAGAAATAAAATTTTAAGTTTATTAGTTTATTTATGGATTTAAGATAACATATAATCTATTCATATGTACCATCCCTAAAAAATTAAAAATGAATTCATATAATTTGTGCGATCAAAAATCACCAACTCCTATCAAAAAGAATTTTCATTTGAACATTTTTTGGTAAGGCTACGTAACGGAACAAGTTTTTTGACATAACAAACTTGACCGTCCAATAATATAAATATATTTTATATCAATGAGAAATAATTTAGAAAATGTCAAATTCACAATTTTAAGATTTTTATCTTTTACTCCTAAATAGAATAAATGAAACACTTGCGGGAGTCGTATTTATTTACTCCTCCTTCTTCTGCAAAGGTTTTCTGTTTGTTTCAGAAAATAATTTTTGTTTGACCTTTTTTTAGAGTATACCTAAAAAAACTTTAGGTAAGAATTTTTACCGATCCCATTCCGACTCTACCCTACTGTCTTGATGGCTTCAAAATAATCAAGATTAAAATTTGAATTTGAATATTTCATTTAAAAAATTGCATATAATTCGAATTGTTGAAATATTTAATAAAAATTCCTTGATATAATAGCAGTATTTTTAAAATGGGGATCATATTTATAGATATATATATTCCTATCCATCTCTAATCCAAATAAAATTTTAAAAACTTCCTTATTAATTTGTAAATATAAAAATTTTTATTGAAGGAAATTTAGACTGCCATAATATTCTTAAAAATAATTTAAAGAAGGGACTGACCAAAGACACTCTACTAAGCTGAAAGTCGACTCTCTGCGCTTCTTGATGAGGTCGGTCCATGACGGTGACCCGACGACTCAGAGGACGAAAGCCTTCGTGCCAGGCAGAGACGATATATTCCCCAGGTGTAAGTAGGCGCCAGTAATCGCCTTCATGTACGGAGGTAACGTCGTGTTCTATGTCATCATCACGGCCATCAGTGATATTTCGCACATGGATTACGGCATTAGAAATAGGACGGCCTGATTCTGCGTCCATAATTCTGCCCTTGATTCCAAGATGGGTCTGTATAAAAGTAAATATATAATTAGAAATTGTTTAAAATTAAGAAACATTGAAGAGTAGAGAAAAAATGACAAACTTATTACTTTCTCTTACCTAAATATGAAATATATAATGAGATAATATGGCAAAAAAATTCATGTCGATATTTCATGTGAGGTTACACCAGATTTTTTGCGTCGGATTATGGTAGCCGGTTCACAATTTTATATAGTTTTTATTTTTAGAGATTTAACTAACGTTTGTGTGTATTAATTATTTTATCATTATAAAAAAAAATTAAATTAAATTATTTTTTTCAAGTATTCGGTATCTGATACCATATAGACTTTTAAATGATAATATTTATTAGCAATACTTATTATCCAGAGATATTTATTTGGTAGCCAATTGATTATTTGAAAAAATTTTCAACGGACTGCCTGGGATCTGAACCCATACCCCTTGGCATTTAAGGTTATCAATATTGACCGTTAATTTTTAACCTCTCGGTTACAGGGAGGAAGGATTAAATTAATTAACTTGGCAATTCAACTCCGTTTATTATCAAACATAGGAATTATAAATACTTATATTTTATTATCATGACAATTGGAAACTTAAAACCCAAAATTGACGGTCTAACACTATTTTGAGATGGAAATTATTAATATATCTTATATTATCCTATTTATTATATCTACAGCCTATTTAATTAAAATCGCTAGAATAGTTTATGATAAAATCACAAAAAGCCTAAAACCTCAAAATGTGAATTTCTGTTGAAACCTTGATATCAATTTTTTTTGTGATCTCAAGACTTTCTCACTAAATATTACATTTATAGTTAAGAGAAAGTAAAAATGACTCTCGCAAAATGGGCTGTCTAAAATTCATATATCAAATATTTATGAGATGATCTTTGAAATTTGGGTTACCCTTATTCTCCCAAAATAGTTTGGGCCCCACTTTACTGATGTATGTAGTCTTTTGCTGTTGTTCGCTGGGAGTAACCGCTTTGTTTCTTAAACTACTTTAACGAAATCAATTAAATTTGTATTAAATTGGCATTAAACGGCTACTTAGGGAGCCCGACGCAAAAAATCTGCTGCAACAGCTCATCACTCAACTTTCCTTATCTTAGGGGAGAGAAAGTTTGTGATGTTTGTTTTTCTAAAGGTATTGTACATTCTACATATAATGTTGTTATTATTGTCATCTTTTACCTGCCACATAAAATTGATAAGAGCATCCTTATTATTTTCCCATTCTTCAGCCAGTCTCTCTTGTAAAGGATATTTTTCACATCCAAGTTCAAGGGTAATTTCAAAATCATTTGATGATAGATAATTGAAATCTTGCATACCTAAAAAAAATTCAAACATTCATCGCTTATTCAATACAAAATTTTTCTTAAACAATTATAAAAATATCTTTTATAGAATTTTTAATAAATAAAATTTAATTTAATTTTTACTTTTTAATAAAAAAAATTGGCTTCTAAATAAATTTCTGTTTAAAAAATGGCCTCTTTTTAGAAACTATTTGATATATTGATATACAGGATGCGAGAAAAGTTTTTACACTTTTTAAACATTTTTAGACATTACATAAGTGTCATATAAACGAAATAAATAACGGCTTTTAAAGATAACCAACTTTGATCAGACAACCAGATCGAACAAAAAAATAACAATAATTCCTCAAATTTACAAAGGCGTTTTTAAAATTTGCATCAATGATCACGTTTTTGCATTTCTGTCAAAGAAATCCAGGGGCGTCTTTCCCTTGGCGTAGACGCCAGCCCAAACGATCACCGAGGCTGGAAATGTGATGAAAGCGAACATTTTCTTCTGCACACCCTTTGTGACGACGATTCTGTATCTTCTACATTGAATATTCAGAATCGCACCTTGGTGGCGTTCTGCAACATTGTCCCAGTGTAAGGTCAACCGCTCCGAGGACGGTCTTCAATCCCGCCAATTTCTTTGTACTATTTCAAAATGTTGTAGAATTTTTTTTTAGTGAAACCCGTAGACAATTTCGGCCGCCTTCATTTCTTTCTCATGTAAATCCGACAATATTCGCATGATTATTTTGACACTACATACTTTATTTAATTAAATCCAGATGAAGAACAATTTAAAAAAATAATTTGAACCAAAATTTCATCAGTTAGAAATATTTTCAAAAAATCAGATTTTATAAAAGTTTAAAAACTTTCCCGCATCCTGTACAAATCAACACATCTGAATAATGTAATGAATAAATATATTATAGTGATTTGAAAAAATCACCCTTTCTAGATTCTGCCATTAATTAATTAATAAAATCCTCTTATGAGACTGACCCCCTCGCACACTATACCAAGCTGCTCCATTTGTGATTCCTCCTTGTTTGCCAAAATTATATCCATCGAGATCGCATCCTGGACGGTTCGGGTTCGACATTGTCTTGTGATATCCTGCATATTGTAGAGCTAAATGCCTAAAATCAAAAAGACAATCTTTGAATTATTAACTCCTTAATAAAATTTGAATGTTTGATTTAAAAATAAAAGTGGAAATAAAGGAATTTTATTTATTAATTTTCAAATTATTAGATTAGATTTGTGGGTCACAAATCAAAATTAGAATGTCTAATTTGGACAGTAAGTGTATATTATTGTAATTCATAGATGAAAATGAAGGTGAAATATCTGACTGATATATCTAATTTTATTAAAATATAAAATAAAAGCATATTCACCTGAAAGTTTGGTCATCTGGACTTTGCGTGTATTCGGTAGCGGCTCCAGAGCGACTGGCGTCGTAAGGGTAATTGGCAACAAGGTCACCGCCATGGAGATTCGCGGAAAGAACGAACGGCACTTGCATGATAAGGCGCATCACAGCACGGGTCTCAGGTTCTATCTGTAATCAATATTATTCGGAATATATATAACATTTATACTAAACAACTATAATGAGAAGGAATATTAATTTTTTTCAATAAAACTCACCGGCTGTGAGAGTCTATCTAATTGTTGCAACAGATGGTTGTTATGATCGATATGCGCCTGTTCGTTTCCAAACATGATCCTGTCGAGGTCCGGGAAGTTCCTATTCAGATCCACACTATGATTATTGGCCCTTCCGACTAGGTAATCTTTGGCGCCGGTGTCGGTGGCAAGTTGCCATCCATCAGGATTCATACTTGGTAATAGATGAATTCGAGTGGTTTCTATCAAGCGCATGATTTCAGATTCTCCGGCCAAGTATTTTTCACAAAGGTAATCGGCTAGTTTAAGTAGAAGTTCACGTCCCAAGACTTCATTGCCGTGCATATTAGCGATGTACTTGAATTCTGGTTTAACTAAAATAAATAAATAAATTAGGAAGTTGGATTTGACATAATTTATTCTATGAACATTAGATTTTCAATTTTAAAATTCGATTATTATTTTTTTTAATTTCTTAACGAATAGACATTAAATTAAACCATTATAAAAAAGATAAAGAAATAAATTAGTTTTAGTATATTTAAAAATATATCCTTGAAAAAATGACAAACAAAAGAGATTTGCTGGAATGTATGATTTCGAGAATTCGAAGAAAAGAAATAAGCATTTTTCTAGATCACATTAGTTTATTTTAAAATATTTCGACTGTGAAAAGAGCGAGCCATCCTCAATCCAAAATTATAATTTAAGAGACGACCTTCTCTCAAACAAATTTGGAGAGTGGGACATTAAACATATAAGTTTGGAAATAAATTGATATGTGTTTGACTATTTGATGGCTGGTATTCATTTGTCCAAATTTCTTATTCATGAAAATATTCTCTCCAAATAATGATTTTAAGAAATGCTCTTGTTATTGATATTTATTGTATCGGAGATTTGGGAACCTGTAGATTAACCTTGTAACCCGAACCGAGATCTTCCGCTTTCGTGGCATATATTCTCTCTGCATTAAAGTACTCCCGTTTCAATTAACACCTCACCTCGCGGTTTAAATTAAATTCTAATAACAATTACTCGTAGTTCCTATATTATAGGTTTGGTTTTACTGACATAATTGGTGATATCCAGGTCTCGAGCCGAACTCAATGAGGTAAAGTGGTACACCCTGAACGGAACGTTCGCTAAGTGTGTAAACACGGGTGATGTTAGGGCATCGACGATGTACACTAGTCAACACTCGGGGCAGTTCCCGGTTGTCGTGATGCTTCAAATTAAATACATCCTCCGCGGCAGATACCATGCTTGTAGTGCCCAACACCATGGCCACCACCTGAAAACAATTTCATTTATTAATAATAATGAAATAATAAATAAATATAGATATAAGGATATCTCTCTCAATTTAACTACATTAATATTATATTTTTGACACTTTCCTGGTTTAAGATAACTCAAGGCCCGGACAAGGAGAGTGTAGATACTGACTCCGGGTTTCCATTTGATGACTTTCCAAGGACGTTGAGTAAACATGAATTAATTTTAAAAGAGGCTTTCGAAAAATTTGATTTATTTCTAAAGAGAAAAACTTCTGTCTTTAAGAGAATTTTTCATCTTCATAGCCAGGCTTACTGGAATTCGGTTAACCTGGCCAATTCTGAATTCGCCAGATATTATATGGAGAATTGAAAAGACCAGAATTTCCTAAACTAAAAATGAGGAAATGAATTGCAAAAAAAATTAAAAATAAACCAACAAAAAAAGACTGAAATTAATTTGTCTGAAAGTTATTTTTACTTGCCAAATTCGAATTTTGTTGAGAATTATTAAAATTGGAAGAAAAATACCCTTCCAAGCGCAGCTAAAAGGCTAGAATGTCTCTGATCTATTGATATTATTAAAAAAATTTTAATTTAATTTTATATTGTTTGCCCTTGAATTTTATTATATCTATATATTTTCATTTAATTTATTTCTACCATAGTTATCAGACGAAAAAAAAGATTGAAAAATTTATATATAGAATGTCTAAAATATATGCGTTGGAAAAGAAGGCATCGATATAGGCTTGTCATGATAAAGGAAGTTTTTATTTTCAATAAAACATGACAGTAAGCAATTATGGGTAAATTTTATAAGTTAGGCAAAAATAATAGCAATAAACCCACTCACAAAAAAAAAAATATAAAGTTATAAATTATGCAGTGAAGTAATATATTCTTTCGAGATTATCATTAATTTTATTAAAAATAGAATATATAAAGGTAAATGCAAAATTGCTTGACATTTTGAAATTTTTTGCTTATACTAAGAGCCCGGAATGTTTGATCCTTACATCATAACTAAACAAAAAATAAAAGTAAAATTTTTTATTAAGAAACAATTTTTTAATAAGAAACAAAAACAAACTAAATTTTCTAGAGGAAAAATCCTCTCTGCTCCCCCTCCTCCTCCCCTCCTACAAAAAATGATTCTAACTATATTATTATTGTATTATACAAACATTAAAAATAACCAAACTTATGTTTGAGTTAGAGGTGAAATTTTTTTAAACATTTTGTTTTTATAATAATATATCATGACGTCAAGGACTGATATGATATGGGTTCTCCAGTTGGGAATATTCTTGGAATTTTATTTGAATGGGTTCTTGCTACATTTCTCAAGAGGAAACACCATTAATTGGGTTGAATACATTTTTATCCTGGATTTGAACTTAACTTGGTTTGCATTCATGATAAGAAGCTTAACAACTGATTAATCCTCTCGGCTAATCAGCTCCTAAACCTACTTAGATCATTCGTTGAAAAAATAATACTACTTAAAAATACTTATATTTATAAATGTCATTATTTGGTAAATAATAAATATTTATATTTGTATTGTCAATAAAATGATTTTGAAATAAAAATACAAATTTCTTTGAACCAGCTGGTGGTGAAGATGGACAAAAATGAGTGGGTGATGTTCTTAAAAGATAATTTTTTATTTTTATGATTATACAATAAAGTTCTTCTTACCAAAAGGCCGAGACAGCAACCGTTCATCTTGCACTTCAAACAAATGCTTCCCGTGATATGATGGTTATGGTGGTGGTGGTGGTCGTGGTACTGGTGCTGATTGTTTTCGAGTCAGAGGGTCAGTATTTAGTTGAGTTGACCACGCTGGTTTACTTAACCAAGAGCCTCGTCAACTTCGCTCTCTGCGCTTGCGCATGCGCATGTAATTTGACGTCTCAGCTATCGATCCAATTCAACTTTTTCCTTGATTATATTCTCTACAGGAAAGGAGATAAATCTCAAACAATCATCACTCCCAAATTATCACCATCAATGATGTTTTAACACCTTACGACAAATGAATTTTTGCTTTCTCATCTCGCGAATTCATAGCCATATTCAAAAACAAAATCTCCATCTTGGGACATCTTCTGTTTTAGGGCGGGCAAATTTAATTAGTATTAATTTTATTTTCATTATTTGAACTGAGTTTATTAATTCACTTTTATTTTTATTTGACTTTGGGGGTTTCAATTTTAAATATGTTTCATTAGAGTTATTTTTAAAGCCGTATTTTGAGAGCCTTACCCACCAAAGCTAAAGCCAATTTTAGACTATAAATTTGTTTTAGTGAATGGCTGAGAGGCTGTTCCGATACATAGTGTCCATTCTTCGGACAAAGTACTTGAGTTGCTCAGATTTATGGCCTAATCCCTCCAACACCAAATATATCCAATCAAAAAACGGAGGGACCATATTACTTTGAGGCAACGGGACGGCCAAGTCCAAAAATTGGCTTGACATTTTAGATCGGAGTAAGCTCCTTTTGACTAATGAAAACAGGAAGATATACAATAATATACCATACACATAAAAAGTACATCATGACATAAAATAGAAAAATTCACAATGAGCGTTAAACAAAAAATGACAATTAATTATGCTAACAATTAAAATATTGTATAAATCTCAAATATAAAATTGGTTTTTTAATATAACTGCATTTCATCAAGATTGTAGATGACCGACGTATTAATAACAAATATTGGTTCTTTCCGTTTTAATAAGTGACAAAACAGCTATGAAGCGCAGAAAAAACTGTACTGACCCGTTCAAAACATTTGTTTGATATTTCAGAACGGACATTCTATAAATAAATATTCTCATATAAAACTCGTCTTTAATTGGCAACATTTTGTTAAAAAAAAAAAATCAAAATTTTGTGGGGATTTCCACGTTCTTCCCTTGGCCCTAAAATCTCTTAGCTATTATTTAATAATAATATTAATTATTAAGTATGTTATATTTATATATTAAATTATTCATTTGTATTTAGTTTTAATTGATATGAATTTGTTCGGTTTTTTGTCTTTTTATTGAATCAGCTCAATCCAAAAGATTTGTAAGGAATGCGTGATCATATTTTTTTCACTATAATTAAATTCTAATCATTGCGAAACCTTTTTTACCATATGACCTATATGACCTTTCCTGGGTTTCAATGAAATTTGATCGGTCTCGGGGAAAAAAGGCCACGAACCAGCTTTGAGATTTTGGGCGATATCAAATGGCGCGATTTAGAATGATTTTTATCTGCTTCGACTTTTTAATAAATTAATGTAGCTAATTTAGATTTGTGTAACTCATTAATTGGGGGAGAGTATCTAGATCTATGACTGGTGGGGTTGAGGACGCTCTGGCAAAAGGAATTGAATGGCGAAGGAACACAAAGCTCTTACCTTATTGTTTGACTGTAGGGTGACCGCATTCTGAAAAATGAAGGATTTATGGCATGCATTTGTCTCTCAAAGAAAGAAAATCAATATATTTTTAGTAGTTTCAATTTAATTATAAAGATAAAAGTCTATTAATTAAATAATTAATTTATTAATAATTTGTTAAAAAAAGAAAGACTGTAAATCTATTCATGGAGAGTATATCTTTTATTTTATACTTTACCTTTAAATAGATTTATATTTATTAGTCTTATGTTTAATTATAAAAAATCATTGAATTGTTTATATTTGAAATGAATACTCATTACTTTTGTTGAACGGGGAGTTTGTCGGCAAGATTCCAGCTTATTAGATGAGCTTGTTCGATGAATCCCAGGCAATACTTCTTGGCCTCGAACCCAGATGCACAAGAGAGCGAGAGGGTGTGTTTTCACTCTGGTAGCGGAGGCGCTGTCAATCAGCAAACTTCAGCGGGTCACGTTGTGATGATCACGACGTGGTAGTTCATTTAACACGGAGGGGCAGAGACACTCGTTACTTCATTACCCCGTCTGTATCCACTATGTTGGAGGCCAGTAGTGCATAAGGACACCACAATTTGTTTTATTATTGCTCTTGATAAAGAGTTCATTATAACAAAAACATCCGGGTAGCTCAGCACCACACAAAAGGAAAGCAATAAAAAATAAATATTATAAAAAATATGTTTGCCAGATGGGCAAACCAAGATCAAAAATAAGTTTCACAACAATATAATTATAAAATTTATAATAAATAATATAAAATTTGTTGTTAATTAGTATAATAAAATTTGTTGTTAATTAAATAGAAATCTATTTAGAATTACTATTGATTTTTTACTAATCCCTTCACATCATATTATATAAATTAATAATAATGTAAAAAATATATACTCTTATTAAAAAATTTAAGAATTATAAACACGTCCTCTCCCTTGGTACAGAGCTAGAGGTATGGCTTCACGTATCAAAAGGTCAGTGGTTCGCTTCCCGTCCTGAGCGACAAAAATTTATTTAAATTATATTGGCTACCAATTAATTTAAATTAATAAGGATGGAGGCTAGCTAAATGGCCACAAAAAAAAAATTATAAACACCATGAAGACAGAAAGCATTTAACAATCATTTAAAATGATGTTAGCAGCGATTTGTGATAATTAAAAACTTTTTGTCTTTTCTGAGGCCATTAACATGTACAATATAAGATTTACAATACTAGTTATTCGTCCATATTTATTTAAATCTTTTGATAACCAATGTGATTTAAATAAATTTTCTCCCTCAAAACACGAAGCAAACCAATGACTCTTAGATTATGAAATTAGACTTTTACCCCTGAGCTAAGGGACGAGGGCTTATTAAAAACCATTAAAAATCCTTTTTTTTTTCTTTTTGGGTATTTACGTCCTTATTTATTTAAATTATATTAAATTTTTTTTAAAGTCTTTTTTGGCATCTGAGGCCATTAGACTCTGTACTTATTTATTTAAATTATTTGGTAGCCAATATATTAAAAATTTAAAAACAAATTATTTAAAGGCCTAGCAAAAAGAGAAAACGACAGCCACTCAGATCAATGTCAATAAGCAAGGCCAAGTACTGCTGAATCTCAGCCTGGAACCACGAATTTTTCTCTCTAGTTAAAATGATCTTTGATGCCTCTGATTGACCTTAAATTAAGCTTATTTGAAAAGCTTCTATATAAAACAAAAAATTATTTTAAGATATTTTGTAATATAAAAATTCAAAAATTTTTCAAGCAATTTTTCTCATGAATCAGCAACCCTCCTATATTTCTATAATGGAAAAATTCTCTGATAAAATAAATTATTAAAAAATAAAAAATTGTAGCCTTATTAAAATTATGTTTGATAGTTTCGTTAGAAAACAGTCAGGAACTAATTTAATTCTTTCTCACTTATATATTTCTCGAACTAAGAGATAGTCTATTATCTTTTTATTTGAGTTCTATGAAATAATCTCGGAGCTTCTTTATATGGGAGGCGTCTTATGGCATCTTAAATTCGTTTTTGAATAGGGAGAAGGCTAGACAAAATCAAAATTTTACACCCGGGGCCGACTTTGCGTAGAGCCCCAATCTACTGAGTTTTTCTTCTTTTTTTTTTGTTCCTGAAAATTGATTTAAAAGAAGGAAAAGATGTGTATATATTTGGAGAATGAGGCAAGCAAAAGAATACCTTACCGAGAGGGTGAGGGGGATTTCAAATCAAAAATTAAAATTAGGAGAAAAAGGATAGAGGAAGAAAGTAAAATTTTTTTTTAAAGATTTATCTTTAAAATTTTAATGTTATTCGTTAAAAAAAATACAGGAACTTATGAATTATAACTATTATTTTCATCAGAAAATATAAATATTTTGTGTTTTAGTTCTGAAAGAATTTTTTTTGATTAACATCAAATTTCTCCGAAATAAATCAAAATTGGGAAAAAGAAAAAACCAAAAAACAAAAATTTTATCAAAGCTAATTTGCTATTCTACTCAAGAGAAGAATTGAAGAAAAATATGTTATTTGTAGTAAATTCTTCCCTTCCCTTATAACTAATTGAAAGATGCATTGAGGTAATTTGGTACCGAAAAAGAAACCTTTTTCAGTATACAAATGCATCTTTACTATAAATAAGATAACAACCAAGCCAAATTGCTTTTCACTTAAAGTAAAAAAACATACAACACATTCATACCTTTGACATACAGTTGTTAAATATAAAGAAATCTTTACTCAAAATGAAATCATTAGTATTTTTTTTTTTTATAAATATAGCCCAAATTGATAAAAGTTTATCATGTTCACTCACTAACTATTATCTAATATTTTATTTATATATATATTTATTTATTTTAATATTTAACAATATAATAAACAAAATTATTTATTTCAATAAATTTAATAGAATTTCATTTATCAAGTATCTAAAATCTGATATAATAGGGAAAATTGATTTAAAGGTTGAAATGTAGTATATAATCCAAGTTTTAGAAAGGAAAAAAAATAAAATGCATTTCTTTTAATCCAATCAGGACGGTTAGGTTTGTTCCTATATGGTTCACATTTATTGTTTTAAATAAGACCAGAACTAAAGAATTCAGATCATTTCAGTTCGCTTAGATTAAAACAATTTAAAACCGAACTGTATTACCTTTGCCAAACCAAAGAGTTATAATTAAGACAATGAGGGAGAGAAAATAAATTTTGTTGTTTCTTCGTTAGGTATGTTCGCGATCATTGCTAATTTCATGCACTACATTCCAATGAAATTTATTATAGATAAATGAATATCTAAAAATTTATCAATAATTTTGATTATTTTAACAAAGATTTAAATAATTTATTAAGAACACAATTGCTGATGAATTTATTGCTTTCGGTGGATATTTCTTTCTTTATAATCTAAAAGGAATGAATGAGAAAGAAAAACTATAAAAAGCCAAGTTTGAAATGCAAAGGCTAAAAAATGATTAGGGGGGGGATTTAAACAGAGAAATATTTTTTGGTAGACTTGGAATAAAAATAAACACCATCACACTCATACACATATTCGAGGGCACATACATACACACATACAATTATGCAGAGATATTCATTAAGTTCAAATTAGAGGAGTATTGAAATTAATTGACATTAATTTGAATATTCGTCGAAAATGAACTTTAATAAAATTAACACCAATTATTTTCTTGGAAGTCCAAACTGATATCACCTTGAAAAAATCTCTTTAAAGTAGGAGTTTCCAACATTTTTTTAAAAAAATTACTAAATGATATAACATAAATCTTGACATTTTTCATAAAATTTAAAATCAGATCAAAAAATCATAATATTTATTAAACAAGTTAGAGTATTTAAAAATCAATTCTTTGTTAGTTTTTAACATTTTAATGATTAGTTTCATTTGTGAAAAATTGCCTTTTAGTATGAATTGATTAAAATAATAAAAATAAATTATTCATAAAAAGAAAATGACCGGCCGTATTTTTTGATTGTTTTGGATAGATGTTTTCTCCTATCTACTCTTTATTATTAACGCATGTCGAAGTTTCGATCTCCACTTCCGACTTTCTCTTTGAGGAATGAAGCATCCTTCTGATCTTGTTCTGATGAAACCAGGAAGTCGCGACCGGAACATCGAGAAGATTTAATAATAAAGGCTAGTCAGGAGAAAAAACAATGTTTTTTTCTTCTCGCCTTTATTCCATCCCTACTAAACAACCAAATAAATTGTTCATTTTCTGGAAAGATGGAATGGAAAGGCAGAATTTTTTTTTTTTTATTTAATTCTTTTTAATTGATTGTCTAACTTTTCGAGGAAAAGGAAGGGCACGAATTATGCCAGAAACGTCCACAAAAAAAGAATTAAATAAAAAACCTTTTTTCATATAGAATATCGATGGTTGATAAAAAAAAATGAAACACTCAGTGAAGTGTATACTCATGTGGAAGATGCGGAATTGATTTAAAATAAATTATTTAATTATATTTTTAAAAAAATAAATCGTTGAAACATTTAAAGAATACCCTGTATCAGAATCGTGACTTTTTAAAATCCTGTCACTAAAATAGGTTGGAAACCTCTACTTTAGGGGGTCTAATTAAATTAAATTATATTTCTAAAAATAATCACAATTCTTGTTTAACAGTTCTCTCTTAAGTTAACAAAAACAAGAAAAAGAAATAATTATCACGAAAAGAAAAATAAAATCATATAAATAAATAGTATCAAGTACTGTTAAACAAAAAACGTGTACTCTAATATAACTAAATTTAAAATTATTAATTATATAAATATATATGTTCAAAATTTCAATTAAATATTCAAAAAAACTAGTCAAGGCTTCTTTAATTCCCTTAAACAGTATTTAAGGGAAGATTCCATTGCCAAAAGAAAGTTTTTTATATTAATTCATTATTTTTAATTATAAATAAATATAGTTAAAAAATTTGTAAAGCCCAAGCAAGCATGAATTTTTTTAATAAGAAGAAACTCAGTCTACATCCAAACTCACAAAAAACGTCAGTCGTTGGTGTTTGCTTACAATAATAATAATACAATAAAATGTATTTCTAATTAAAATTATTAGCATATACACCCATTCTTAAAAACATATCACACTTAGATAAAGAGACACTCTTAAGGACGAATTTTAAGTGTATTCCAAAGAAAATAATAATAATTATAATAATAATATATTAAAAAAATAAAAAAATTCAATATAACATAAATATAAACGTCTTTAAGAAGAGGATAAAGACTAACAACATCAAAAGTTGACCTCTTGAGTAGGATAAAGCCCTTTTGGAGCATAAAATTTGAAATGTATTAATATCTATTTGATACAAATATTAATTTAAATATAATTATAAAAAGACTGGGTGATATAATATACAGACATGATTCGTTATTTACAATTAAATATTTTTATAGACATTCATCATCAGACATACAACTTAGTATTATTTAAATTAAATTATAAACGCATTAACTTTAATAATCTCTTAAATTTTTTTTAAATTACACAACCCTTAACTGACACTTAAAAAGTTTTTATTTATACAAATTTTTAAAATTTATTTATATTTATATATATATATATATTTATATATTTTTTTCATGAAAGAAACAGCTCAAGCCTTGCAAAAATTTGTTTGTACATTTTACTGTGCTCATTTTTTTT
>JAAAKE020087910.1:0-43445 GCA_010014785.2 Anisolabis maritima | reverse complement strand
CGCAAAAATAGTAAATTTATAAAATAAATATAAAATATTTATAAAAATTACTTATCAACCTCTACGATTTCATTTATGAAATAAAATTAAAAAAAAAAAAAAAAAAAGGTTAAATCAACATCATGCGCATGATTAATTTAAGCAATTGATTTTCTATAAAAGCTTTTGGATGTTATCCCAAACTCACAGAGGGGGGCTCACACACCACCAATCAAATTGGTTGCCTTCTCCATTATGCCGATGACTAATTTTCAAACGATTAAATTTTCATAAAGTATGGGGGGGGGATTAAATAAATTTAATAAGAGAAAATTAGCTATTTTTCGTTATGAAAAGAAATTATTTAAATAAAATTTTCAACATTTTTTGAAAGTGCCAAACGTTATTAATTTTTATTTATTTCACACACACCCAGGCAGATACATATAGTATCCTTAGGTATCTGTATTATCTATAGCAGAGCCAGTTTGAGAACAGAGACAGGAGCATTTAGAAAACAAATTTTCTAAATTTGAGAGTTTTACATTAAACCTTAAAACCGACAAAGATCATCACACATACATTCATTCATATTCATTACTTTTTTCTTTTGATTTATATATATATATATATATACAATTTTAATTAATACAATGTCCTAAGTCAGCGGACGCCTTTCTTTTGTGATCGAAATTCTGGCGGACCACTAAACACAACCTTCCCCTTACACATTGTATAGGATATAAAAAGTTTTATAATAATGATCATTATACTTTCATTAATTAATTAGAAGTGATTTTTTTTAGTCTTTCCGGTACCTGAAGCCATTTAGACTTGAAACGATACACAATATATTTATTACAATACATGTAATTATTTATATCAATTGGTATCCAAATAAATTTTCATCCGATTGCCTGGGATCGGAATCCACATCCATTAGCTTTTAAGGTTATCAAATAATGTGTCACTATCTTTAACCTCTCGGCCAGGGGGAGGGGGGGGGAGCGATTATTCCATGCTTCTATGTTTAAAAACAAGTGGCTCTAAGATAATTTTAAATACAACTGCTCTTGGCATTTACAACCTGCAGCCTTGTCCCTTGGTCCAGATCTAGAGGTCCTACTTCACATACCAAAGCTCAGTGTTTCGCCGTCCTATGCGACAAAAATTTATTATTTAATCAATTAATGCAAATAAATAAGCATGGAATCTATATGGCCTCAGATGCCGAAAAAAACTTAAAAAAAAATTTAAAAAATACCTGCTCCTTCTTCAGAAACTTTTTTATTTCAAAAATAGTAATCGTAGAACTTAGAGTATTTAATAAGTCATTAGCGATGAAACCTTAAACCTTTTTATGGAACACTCCCACTTTTTAGACACTAGAATTTTGAAGCAGCAGATCTCATTGCTAGGAAGAATAACAAAAACACAGTACTTCAGTTCGTAAAATTCAAACTATTACATTATACTCAATATTATTCTGTGCCCCAGCTTTCTCCATATTATAAAAGAGAAAGTCTGTATTTTTGTGTTTGTTCCATATCTTCTATTAAACGAAATATCGTATAGGGATAAAATTTTGCATACTGGAGAGCTAGGGGAGTTTTCCAAAAATCCCAAGAGAAAGGCCAAAAAAATTTCGCAAATTTCCTTTAAGAAAATAAATGGCAAATGCCATTTAACATATTTTAAAATTAAATTAATGAAATCTCTTCATTATTATTCTTATAGAATAAAAATTAATTACATTTTTACATAGGAGATGGCGCAGTTAAGAAAAGAGGCTTCAGCAGATGGCATTTGTTACACTCACTTGTTAATTAAATTTTTACAATTTTGTTTTTTATTAAATAAAAACATATTTAATTAGAAGCTATTTGCACTATTTCTGCTAAAAAGTTTATTAAATAAAATTTCAAACAACTTTTTGAAAAGTTATGCTATTAGAAAAAAAATATTTTTAATTAATTATTGATCACATATAAAAAAAAAAACTTTTGTTTCTTCCCCGGTATAAAACTTTGACAGGTTCAAATTGGTGAAAATGGAATGATTTTTTTGTTTTTTACTCTTTCCCGTCTAAAATGGAACAAGATGATTCCTCATCCCTCTCTCGAGAGGACATTAAATCCCGTAGGATCTCTCACTCTCTCATTTGGCATTGGTCCACATGCTCTGCCACATGATGCCCTTCGATAACCTCTCGAAAAACGCGCACAGCACACCCAAAAAGAGGGACGGATGTTGTGCCAAGAAAGGAGGAGCCCTCCTCTTTTTTGCCCTCTTTAATATTCGGATCAAAAATAATAGGGACAATTTAGAATCCCCAATGAATTGAATCAATTGGATACTAATTGGTATCAATAAATGCCTGTATGATTTGTATCCTAAATAAAAAAATTTAAATTAATAAGAATTGAGTCTAAATGGCCTATCTTACCTATAATATAAAAAATTTAATTACCAATTAAACATAAAATTTAAAAATATTTACATTAAGTTACCATGGCAATCAATTTTCCTATCTTGATAATACTTTTTGTTTTTAATTTTGTCATTTTACGGCTGCTGAAGCTATTATGACAATTATCTTTAAAGGAAAATTAATTAGGATTCGCCGCTTCCGGTGGGCGTTCAACAGCCTTGTTCCTCGGGGCCACCCATCCGAGATTCAGCGTTTGTAAAACCACTCAAATCAAACTATTTTAAATAAATGAGATGGAAAATGATAAATCCTAATTTATTATATGTACAGTCAATTTAATAAAAATATTCCAAATGGCTTAAGAGAAATTTAGCAACCATCAATAAAGAGAGCCCCAAATAATTTTGGGGAGAGAGGGGGGGGGATAAGGAATAATTCATTTCAAATATCATCTAATAAATCATTCTTTTATGAATTTTAATCAAAATCATTAGAATAAATTTTGAGAAAAACTATAAATAACTAAAAAAGTAGATCAGTAAAGTAGTTGTAGCCGTTGACTAATTTTATTAAAGCAGACGACTTGGGTATCTAACATAAGTATAAGCCTCGAACAACTATTTTTTTATGATATCTTGTTTACAGACAGTCACAAACATATACAGATTGATACACAGACAGGCAAAATTGCGAGACCCATTTTTTTTTAGACTCAGGAGGCCCCAAAATGTGTATTTCCGTTGAAATCTTTACATTGATTTTTTTTGCGATCGCAATATTCTTTCCCTATACTATATATCATTATTACATATAAAGGTAAGAGAAAGTAATAATTGAATAGTTTAAAGCCTATATGCTAAAAAGACTTAAAAAAATGTATACTTAAATAGTCTCACCTGCTACGCAGGAATTACTTGAGTTGAGACTGGTATATGTTTCTCTATGTCAAAAAAAAAAAAACTCTGAGTTGGTTTTGTATTGAAAATGCGCTAAAATATTTCTCATTGCATGACTTGCTTTTTATATTTTTGCATTAGCCTATATAGGGTTGATGTTTATAAAGGCTGCAACAAGGCAGGGAGAGAAGGGTCGTTAAGACAGCTGTCTTCTCATCGTCGTCGTTAATTCCCTCTCTCATAATGTGACTACGTCCTTGTAAATGGTTCTCTCTAACACTATACATTCCAAAACCAACTCATCCCTTCCTACAAGAAAAAAAATAAACTTTATATAGTCATAATAATATTATAATATTTATTATACAATAATAAATGATGATTGAACCAACCAGATATAAGTTACAATGATAAGGCCTACTAACTTTGGAAGAACTATTTTTTAATTATTCTCTTTTTGTAAAAAGTTAGCGTCGGAATGTATATATGTTCATCATGTCACAAACGAATCAGAATAAAATTATGAAAAGATTTATAAAAGGAAGCACGTTTTTTATTTCAAAAATCCAGAGGGAAAACAAAAAAAAATTTTTTTTTAATCTCCTTTAGATAATAAAATTTCAAAGTTCTCTTCTTCTATTTGTTTTCAGGTCATGATTACATCAACTGAAGGGGCGAAATACGAAACAAGTTGAAAAGTAAAAACAACTGCAACTCTTTCTTTGATGTTACTGTCTAAGCTTAGACATTTATTGGAACCAAAATTAATCTAGTGTTGGTTTATTTGTGTATACAACATATCTAAATACAGAAGAATTTTAAAATTTTTAGATTCCTTTTATTATTATTTTTATAAGATATAATCAATGAGATCTTTTTTTTTTGAAGAGAGCGAGAGAAAATCTATGGAAAAATTCTCTTTTTACAAACAGAGAGAGAAGTTAAAATATTATAGCTATTGGTGGTGATGCTTTAGAAGTTAGTATCAAATAATTAACAATGAAATTTTTTTATAGGTTGTGTATAAAAACTAAAAGGTTTATGTCTCTGACATTATTTTTGACTAAGGGCAAAAATATCTATAAAAAGAATATTATAAAAAAATAGAATTCTTTAATCTTGGTATAAACGGGTTGCTTAGATAGCGCATCCGCGTGACACCAAAAATGATTGGATATTTGAAAGCAACATTGGCACATAAAAAACTAATTAACTTAAAACTTACTTTTGTAATTTATATGCATTTGATTTTATTAATTCATATTTGAGGATTAAACATAATTGATCAAATAAATTTTATAAATGAATTAAATAATCGACCGCTATTATTTGTTTGTTCTGAAATGGCTTTGCATAAGGGGAATGGGCAGAAAAAGATGCACGTAAGGACTAACCTCAAAACATATTTGCCATTTGAATTTACAACCCTCTATAAACCCAACTTTATTTTTTGCTTGACTTTTCCTCTTTTTTTAGTTTTTTATTTTTTTCTTAGTAATTTTCATTGGATAATTAATTTTAATTTTTTTTTTTAGGTAATAAACTTCAATTTTCATAATGAAATGGAAGTTTAATTTTAAATTAGAAGGATCAATGTTTGCTCAAAATATATTACAAGAATACTTCGCTTTAATTGGTTACTCTAAAATGCCGCACTAAATGAATCGGCACTGAGTTTAGTTAGCATTATAATACTCTATGAAAATTAGTAATTCGTTCTCATCGAATTTTGTTCAAATAATAAAAATTTAATTATTGAGCTATAATTAATAGAAAATCATAAAAGGGTAAAAAGTATAAGTGAAAAAAAATTTTAATTATGAAAAGAAAAGAAAAAATATTTTTTAATGAAAAATTCAGCAAAAGTTTTTTGGCGTTCATTTTGGCGCGAAATTTTAAACAAATGTTATATTTTTTCAACCTCATAATAGTGAATCAATCCGTACTAACTGAAAATTATTATTGAAATTGCAAACCGTCCTATAGCGGAGGTCCGCACTAAATGAGGTATTTCTGTATTTATTTAATCTTCAAATTTCCCTAAGAATGGTATCATCAGTCCGCTAAAACATTTAGAATAAATTATATAAACAATTTCAACAAATTATTCAAAATGTTTTATCGGATCTGATGATACCAATTTAATTAAATAAATTATTTGTCTCATTCATCCTCCAAATTAAAGAAAAGTGAATTTGTGTTTTAAATTTTAAAAAAAATTTGTCTTCATATAGAGATGATGACTCTCAAAATTTCTTCCAGACCAATTGAAGTTTTCGACAAAACAAATATAAATTTTGTTCAACAATCTCTATATTCTAAAATTTTCACGTTTCAACAATTTCAACAATGTTTTGTGATACTCTTATCTTTAATAGCTTTTGTTTTATTGGAACTATCTATCATAGTTGAAATACAAATTTCTTTCCCATGAAGGCATTTGGAATTTTACATCGGAGTTCCCGAGGCGGAAGGCGAGAATCCCCAATTCGTTTGTCATCCCCATTCAGGCAGCAGCGACACCGAATTAAATTCAGCCCAGCAATTACAAACGAACGTAATACGCCGCATCGTTTCTACTATTCCCCGTAAATCAATATTAATTTTTTTTTTTAAAGGGAACCAACTCTTCTTGTGACCTTTTTTTTTTTTTGCTTGCTTGCTCTTGCCTTTAATCCAGTAAAAAACGTTAATGAGATTAAAAATAACCTTTTACATAAACCTTTTTTTTTTTTTTTTTTTTGGAAATAAATTGACTGGATTACGGAAAATCAGTTCACTGACAAGAGATTTGTATTATTATTATTTTTTTTGTTATTGTAGTCTAAAGTCAAGAGGTTTATTTGAAACAAAATATAAATAGATCATCAAAAATATAATGAACAGAACAAAGAACGTGTTATTTAAAAAAAAAACGAATGAATACGCCAAACATTCATACCAACTGTTAATAGGAGAAGAATTTTTAGAAATATTTGTTGTTGAATGAAATTTGTACTCTTTTAAGAAAAGTTCATTTAACCTTTAATCCGTTGGAACCCATATAGTTGGCGACACTGTTTAAAAGAAATTTTTTTTAATTAAAAAAAAAAAAAGAATCTAATCAAAGATTTTAGTAGAACTTACTGTTAGAAGATAAAAAGATTAAATAGAAAATTATGTAAAAAAAATTTATATCGCATGAGAAAGAAGTCCTTGAGATTAAAAGTGATCGAAAAGTTCAAATGAACTAATCTTACTTTTAGCTCTTTGACTCGTTCTAATTTTTTTTGTTCTTTTTGTTCCGAAATCAATTTTAAATACCTTGTTTAACGATAGAGATGCGTTCCTGATTGTGTATATAACGAATGTTATGGAAGTTGTAGAGAAACTGCTTGTAAACAGATACATAAACAGCGTCGTTAGGAATCTCACAAAAGCGCCCGCATACTTATCGTTATAATGAGGTATTATTGTTCTTAAGAAATATGTAACTTCATAATTAATCGAAAAATACCTGAACTCGCATATTTTGATTCATAGTTCATCACGAAAGTTTATGACATTTTTTAATGAATTATTATTTTGAAATTGGACTAATATGGTAAGTATGAGGTTAAGAAAATTGAAATATCCCAAGAAAGGGCTATAAGAAGTTTGTAATCGAATCGATTTCTTCTAGAAAATTAATTAATTAAATTCTAAAGGCCGGAGTAGAATTCCATTTGAAAGGAATTTGTTAAAATATAGGTGGGTGGATTTAGACCCCTGAACAAGCAACACACAGAGAGAGAGAGAGACTGGTCAGTATTTAGAATTAGTTTGATCAAAGACATTGATATGCCCCGGCCCTGGTTCATTCTCCGGTAGCCACAAAGAGGGTGGGCATCGGGAATTAGCCCTTAGGCTCCTCCTCTCCTCTTCCCACCCAGATCCATACTCTCCCATTTACAAGTGTGCGATATTTAATCAAAATTCCTTGCGTTCTCCTCTCGTCTCATTTCTCTCCCCCCACCACACTCACACATGGGGTCTTTAATATGTTCATAGTTAAGGGATTTAAGGGACCATTATGGTCAACAAGAAACTTCATCTTCTCTCTAATTATTATTATTATTTTTTTCTAACTTCCATTTTCAAAGTCAAATGATTAATATTAAGAATGTATTATATGGAGATATTATATTTGAAATTTCGAAGAAATAAGGCATTTCTACAATTGGTGTTGAAAAATATTCCCAATAACTTTGAATGTTCTAAGATTTCCCATCCTCGCCCCTCCCTCTTTTTTTTAATGTTGATTAGAGACACATTTTTGATTGATATTTTTTTGGAGTTTAATTTGTTCACTTTTTTGACGTTAATAAACTTTATATTGGTGGGATCAATTAGTGACAAGATTTTAATTTGTTCACTTTTTTGACGTTAATAAACTTTATATTGGTGGGATCAATTAGTGACAAGATTTTGCAGCCAATATGATTTATTTAATTGCATAATAGGCGTCTTATCTCTAATTGACTGCAACACAACAAATAAATTCCCCACCTGCAACTACATTCCAGGCTAATAAATTCTTTTTCTTAACACGTATTAATTTTATAAATTTTGAAATATGTCTTTGAAAAATTTTTAGGTTTTAATTGTACAAAATATTTAAATATTTCATTTCTTGGTGATTTAGACTTCGTTCATATTTATTTAAATTAATTCGTAGCTTATATACTTTAACAAAATTAACTATTAACTAAACTAAATTTCAAGTATTTTTAAGTTGAGCAAATCGGCATGGATTATTCTGCTTAAATTTAGCAAATATTTTGTAAAAAGCAATAAAAAAAAACAAAAGTATAAATGTAGACAGGTTTCCATTAAAAATTCTAAAAAAAAAATGTTCCGATACAAATAAATGGCCCCTAACTTTGACGGGTTAATACTGTTTTATTAAGTTGAAAAGTGAGAGACCTACATATCCACCGGAATGAAAATAGCATCGAACACCGAAAAAATATTTGACTTCACAGATGTGAGGTGTGTATTACGCTTTTTTATATTTAAATTGTTTATTTTAACAGTATATATGTTTTCTTAATCTGTTTTCAATAATTAGCTTTTTTTTTTTGAAATTATGTATTTCTCCATGACCCTGGACCCCTTTTTTTTTGTTATTTCACGCCAGCTTAGGGGGAACATAGTTTGAGAATCGCTGTTCTGAGTGAATTCTTCAAGCGTCAGTAACCATCGTAAATACTAGTGGATACTGGTTATATAATACACCCGAATTAAATAAAATGTAACAAGATTTACATTGGACAGACAAGCGAAAAGGTTAAAACGAGATTAACTAAACATGGGAAAATAAAATTGCATTGGATAACAAATGGCTAAGAGATTTCTTTTGAAGCAATAAGCATTGAAAATATTCATTATTTTTCAACTATTTTCTTTGTTAAATGTGAAAACGCTCTCTCGCAGTCAACATTAATATTTAATTTAGTTTAAAATTATTTTATTTTGGTTTTAAATATAAATTCAAACTTGAGGAAAGCAATGAAAACGAAATTTTATTTTAAAATTTCATTTAAATTAATTCCACTTTTGAAACATCTTCAGGTCCTTTAAAGTATAATTTTTTTCTGATGTCACAGCTTATATAAATTTTTTTTTTTTGATGTCCATTCCTTTTAATTTGTTTTTTTTTTTTATCTTATCAAATGGAAAGAAAAAATATATTTATTTCAATTTTTTTTTTAATATTTTTATTTATTTCATATTTTATTTAAATATGAATAACTTTTTTAAGACCTGGCCTTAATCTACCTAATTTGAGCTCGCATTCTCTACTGGAATATAAAACATCTTCTTATCTTCGTGATTGAAATTTTAATAATTAGAATGAAATATATTATATCTTGTATTTTAGGTCATTGAGATTCTGAATTGTGACGTCACAAGGTTAGAGGAGATCAAAAAGATAGAAAAATAGCTCATTTTTAAATAACAGCGAATATTTCTTCAAAAATCAACAACGCAACCAATGAAATATGGAGATCTTAAATAATACAAAAAATTTTTTAAGTATTTTTTGACATCTGAGTCTCTCCACTAATATTATTTGATAGTCAATATAATTTGAATGGCATATTGATAACCTTCAAAGACAAGGGATGTAGGTTCGGATTCCAATGAAAATTATTTAAATCATTTTGATAAATAAATATGCCTGGATAATACGTATCTTAAATAATATTATATACACCGTTTCAGGTCTATATGGCCTCAGATAGCGAAAAGACAAAAAAGAAACATTTATCATTGAATTATTTTTATTTTTAAATAACATTTTTACTCATAAGTTTAAAAATTGATATAAATAAAAATAGACTCATCTAACAGAAACACATGCATTGCGTTGCCTAATACAATCTAATTTTGTCATCATCTACGTCAAGCGGGCCTATTAAGGCATTAATGTTTTCATTAAGATTAAAAAAAGAACGAAAGCGCCGCTCTCGCTCTTTTAACTAGCTATGAATATTCAATTTTAAAAAATACTAATGGAAAAAGATGAAATTTGTCTGTGTGTGTGTGTAATTATTTTCTAATGACTTTAATCAGTCAATCAAATATTGATTGGTATCATTTGAATTTTTTCCATTTATTAATCAAACAGTATATTCCCAATATATTTTTCCTTTTTTTATTAGTTAACCTAACCTCACTTAAATAAATGTTAAACTCGGCTCGCAGTCTATGATTGCAGGCTACACTCACTAGCCAATCATGGCAAACATTTTTTGATTATAATATTGTATATATGTTGTCATATTTTGACAAGCTGTCATTTTGTTCTCTTAAATTTTATACTATAAATGATTAGATATAGATAGACTATTTAACCTTTTAATAATAAATATCCGAAGCCGAAAAATAATATTTAAACACTACCGTGTTATATACATAATTGAAATAAAGAAACATTGAATAATAGGGTAAAGATTAGTGGCTTTCAAAACGCTCCAAGAGAAAATAAATCAATATATCGTTTAGAAAGTACGAGATGATTGTTTTGACTGGACATCTTAGGTGGCTTCCGGAATTGAGACCATCCACTTTAACGGCAAATATGCTACCGTTACAAGACACTCTAGCCCGGTGTTTCCCAACGTGGGGCCCACGCCCCACAGGGCGGCAATTTGATTGTTAAGGGGGGCAATTCGAAAATGGACTCGACACGAACTTAACCCTTTTGCTCTGGGCCATTTAAATGCAATGCTAGATTTCGGTGCCAAAATTGAAAGAAAAAAGCAGTAACGTGTTACATAGGGGGGCATAAGAATTTTAGAAAGGCTTCGGTGGGGCATGGCACAAAAAAGGTTGGGAAACACTGCTCTAGCCCCTTATTGTTGTCACGTGCTAAAAATTTTCATTTTCAAAGCATTATTATACATTTAAATGACATTTTGCCCCTGCACCTTAGAAAAGAGGGATAAGAATCTTTATGATCTAGCGGTCGGTAGTTTGCTTTCCTGAACGAGAAAATTTATTTACTATCAAAATTTTCTAAAAATGGAAACAAAGTGTTTTAATGGATTTCTTTTTTTAAAATATAATTTTATATAAAAGGTGCACAATTTAAATTTGTTTCTTTCTTATATTAGATTAAATATTTCTATAATTGATAAAATTTTAATTTACTAAACTAGACCCTAAATAAGAGAGCAATCGGTCATAACTGTGTTGAGCGCATTCGTATTCCCTATGGTGGTCCAGTAAATAATTCATTATTAAAATTTCTTTTTTCATATTCAATTTGTTTTCGAAAGTTTGATAAAACTCTTAAGATGTAAAAGGTTTAATAAAAACTCCATCGATATGTAAAAATAAATTCGAGAACAAACCCGTTTGTGACGGATCTGCGATTTCTCAACAGAACCATCCAAGTGAAATAAATTCTCATTAAAAATAGAGACTGCATTTGTTGGCATTGGACTGAATAATCCCTTTCCAAATGAAATAAATAGATATTTATATTTATATTTTTCACGTCTTTATAAATTTATAATGTCACTTGCTATTAATTATTATACAAATATACCGGCTGATTTCAAATTCTGAATATAATAATATATAACATTTTTTTTTTTTTAAATTTTTTATTTAATTCATCAACATTCCGTTTTCGATCAATCTAATTTTTCAATCAGTCCTGATTGATTGATGATTTAACAAATGTTGCAAATGTACAGAGAGAGAGAGAGAGAGTTGCACGTGCAACCTGTTTAATTGAGACACTTAAAAACAAATGAATCCGGTAATTTGGAAATCAAACTCTACAGGGACATCCACTAAAAATAATAATAATAACCTGATGTGACCATCAAATTATTTTATATCATTATTGATTAATTATTTTTATGGATAGAAAGAAATATTTATTTAAGCTGAAATATCCTCTTTATAAATATACTCTCCAACACAATAATTTTTTCTTAATCAATTATGAAATACCCTCTAAAGAAAACTTTACTATTTATGAAGAGTAGTTTTAAGAAAGAAACACTTGTAAAAATTTATTTATTTTCAAGTATTAGTATTTATACTTGAATTATAAGCCTTGTACCTTTTATGAAATAGGACCTTATTTAGTCTAGCGATTCCCAATTATGGTGGTGCCCATTCCCCCACCTCCTCTCTTTTCAAAAAGTGAAATATTCTAAAGGAAACGCTAAAGAGAGAACAATGAAATTGGAATGCCCAAATACAGAGAGATTAAGCCAAAAATAGTAGGCCGTGTCAGGGAAAAAAATATTGTTGAGGAAAAAAAATGTCAAAAGTCTTTTGATATTTCAATATTGTAAATATTATATAGGCTTGTGTTGTTTTTCTTTCTGTTCTTCTCTTCTATGCTGACGTTTCGGTCTTGATTAAGATTGATTAGACCTGTTGATAAGATCATAATTATATAATTGAAATTGTAATCCTTTATTTATATCAAAAATCCTAGAGGTATAAGGTTAGTCTTAATCAAGACCGAAAATACAGCCTAGAGGGATGGAATAAAAATAATAAAAGCCTTGTTCCTTGGTGTAGAGTTAGACATTTGGCTTCACGTACCAAAGGTCAGTGGTTCGCTTCCCGTTCTGAACGACAAAAATTTATTTAAATTATATTGGCTACCAATTAATATAAATAAATAAGGACAGAGTCTAAACGAGCGAAAAAGACTTTAAAAAAAGAAAGAATAGAATACTAGGTGAGGTTATTTTGTTCACCTTCAATGTTGTTTAGTTTTGTAGGAAATGGCATTTAGCTACTAACTTTGTTAAAAAGAAAAGTGGGGCGCGAATGAAAACAGTATGAGGTGCACTGAATTAGACAATAAGAGTAAAATAAAATTAGAAATAAAATTAGCAAAAATGTTGGAAAAGATTAAATATTTTTTTATCGTTTACATCATTCAAGAAAAATAAATAAATAAATAAAAAGGTAAGAAAAGTCAAAGTAGAAAATATAAATATTAAATAAATAAGAAATTAATTCTGTGAAAATATCTGTAATTAATCTCTTCAGGAGGAATGATGAATGGATCTTGTCACGTTTATTTATTTATTTATTTTTTTAATTAAAGAACGTAGCAAAAAAAAAATTAATATAAATAAACCCTTAATCAAGAAGGCAAATCTAAACTCTTAATTATCTGAACTTGTTCAGCGTTAAAATTCATTTTGCCCTCTTCGCCCGTATCAAGTTCATCAAAAAAAAAAAAAAAAAAGAAAAGAAAGCAAATTGATGTCAAAACCTTGTCTAAAATTATGATATCCTTTTATCCCAGTTACGTTCTTTCTCTGTGACTTGAGCTCCATCATCTTGAAATAGGAGCAATTTCAATATCGTTATTTTATTTTTTAATATTATGATTGATGATTGATGGCTGAATACTTGAACATGATGGATTCCTTCTTCTTTTCTCTTCTGACTGACGTGAAAGAATCAAATTAAAATTATCCCAATGGGAGGTTCACATGGGAGGGGGAGATCGAGTAGCAGCAGCTTAATAATAAATTGCTTCTTTTTTTTTAATATTGCCAACATTTTAAAACAAATTCATTTTTTAATAAAATGGAAATTTAGAAATTCTAAAAAAAAGTTTGAAATATTTTGAAAAAGATGTCTAAAATAAAAGGGGTGTCATTAAGCTTATGACTTATTAATAGATAATTTTAATATGTAATGCATAAAGCTTTCATTATATGTCAATAGAAACATTGGTGGTAGTAAAAAACATGTATATATAAGTAATGTATCTAACGATATGTTTGTAAGGAAAACATTATTTATTATACTTTGAAATTATCTTTTAAAACTTAAGCTCTGAATCCGACTTTACTCTCTTACAATTCATCGTTTTAATTAAAAACACAAATATGTTTTTTGTTAGGGAGGCAAACCTCTTTCGGATCGATGATCTCCAATCTCGACGGGGCCCAAATTTCTTCAGATCTCATCAAAATCAATCTCGATCAAAAATGTGATTTTCATCGCTTGAGGGACCTGAATAAAGTTATACTCGAATTATATAAAATAAATAATTTTATAAAAGTGCTGCTGGTCTTTTTTCATTTACAAATTATAAAATTTGAATTAAAAAATTATTATACTTAACAATGCTACTGAGTGAGATGCAGATGGCTGAGCTGCAAGTCTTGTAGCTACATAAATTTGTTTTCGCTCCAGATAACTCAGGTTTTTTTAGAACGCATCCAGCCCAGGCTTAAAAAAATTGGACTAATCCCCGACCTCCCATACTGGAAACGTATTTTAATTTGCTTTTCTTTATATTAATTTCTTAAAGTCTCTTGATAACTTCTTAATAAATACAAAAATGTAACATGTTATATTTTAAATATGCCTGTTTCAAAACATACTAATAAATAAATATGTAAACTAATATTTTTTAATTCATACTTGGAAAAAATTGCTCCTGCCGGGAATCGAACCCTGATCTCCTATGCACCTATTTTTTTTTTTTTTTTTTTTATAAAATCAGCACCACCTTCTGTTTACTATAAACTAACTATAAACTTCCAAGTGTTTTTTTGACAAGTTAAATTTTAAGATATTTTTTCTTTTAAAATTGAAAAAAAATTTTGCTTATGTTTGTTGTTTTTTGTCCACGCTTTGTGGACGAACAAGAAGACAACAACAAAAACAATAGAACTTTCTGAGAGAGTTATTGAATCAATTAAAGGGGCTTTCCTTCATATAATTATTGCCTCTCTTTTAATTTTTTTTACATCTAAGAGATTATTAGTTCGTAATTTTTGCTTTTTATCTTGTTATATAAAAAGGAAGGAGGATTACATGTCCTGCTACTTCATTTCACTTGGCTGGTGGGTCAGCAAAATTTCCTACGTGGCTGGCTACATTCAGCAAAGCAATCTTTTTAATTAAGAACACCCACAGCTTGAAAGGAAAAATAGGCAACGAAGTTGCAATACACTCTAGCAACTCTTTGAAACCCTCTCGGAATATAAGATAGCTAAAATCCTATAGAGTATGTAAGTCATGTCATGTTAATTGTCTTTTTTTTTTAGGTATTTTTAGGCTATATTGTGTTTTCATTAATTGTATTTTTTTTAAAAAGTCAAAAGTCAAAGAGATTTTTAAAAATTCCAGTTTTTGCTCCATGACATATGTTTATTGTTTTATATTTTTTTTTTTTAGAATAAATCCGTTCCTACACAACGGATTGTTTTGATTGTCCAGAGCTAAAAACAAACTTCTTAATTATTAGTATTAAGTTTCAAAAGATTTGACCTAGCGGATGCTGAGAAAATCGTGGAGTGGGGGCTTTTTTTACTCCCCCCTCCCTTCCTGTGGAGTAATTCGTTTTAAATTTTAATACCTTCCTCTCTGTCTCTCAGCTGATACTATCCAAAATATTTAGCAGACCAAATTAAACCAACCAAACAATATTGTTATCTCATAGCTTTATTTAATATAACGAAACGTTGTTTGAAAAGGTGTAAATCAAATCATTTTTTTTTTTTTTTTTTCTGCTTTTATTCTTGTTCAAGTAATAAACATAAATAAATATGTTCAACTGCATACTGGCATTAAATGAAGCAGCGCTACGCCACTATTTCTAATTTAATTTCCTATCCATTCTCTCTAACAATCTAATAATTAACCTTAGAAATTGTATTACATTTTTGTTTTTTGTTTTAATACGGGGGGCAACAAACAGAAAACAAAATGACTTTTTCTTTCTTTTTGATATTTATATAAAATTTTGGTTTCTGTATCAAGGTCTCACTCTTTTCTTCTATTTCTTCCTCTTATCTATCAATTACACATCACATCACAACACAATTCGATTAATTATTCACACTTATAAATAATGCTTCGTATATTTGAAATAAATTAGTTGATTGTTCAAAAATAGAGAAAAATCCTAAAAAATATTGATGTATTTAGAAACTGTAAATTCGAAAGAAATAACCTAGATCAGAGAAGGAAACGAAAATTTTTGGGAGATTGAATTATTATTTTTTTACATTTGGTTAATTATAACTGAGATTTAGCTGGGCAGATTAATTAATTGTGTAAGAAAGAGTTCGGAGAAAAAGTTTTGTAAGGTCACTATACAACACTTTATTCAGCAAATATTTTGGCCAGCATTACGTCGGCCATCCTCAGTGCCACAACGTGATAATTTTAGTGGACTTGCGTTCATTAGGTATATAAAATATTCTATTTGCTGAATAAAGTGGTGTATAGTGACCTGAGAAAAGCGGCTGGTTTTCTTTTCTCCGAACTTTTACATAAAAAAAATTAAGTTTTAAAAATATATCTTTAAAAAAACGAATCTAAAAAATGCCCCTCCCCCTCCCCTCTCGTGACCCAGAGGTTAGAGTTATTGTCACCTTAAAAGCCAAGGGTAGGCAGTCCTATTTTAACTAATTGGTATAACTGCCTAAAAACAAGTATCATAAATAATATGTTTGTTTAAAGCCAGAGATGCCAAAGAGACTTAAAAATAAATAAAAACTTAGTCGGAATGTTATCTGAAGAGGGAAAATTAAATTTTTAGAAAAAAGACTTGCATTTATTGTGTTACATTTAATTAATTAATAAATATATTCATTCTTTCATGACCATAAGCCAAACAATTCCCATTGTATCAATGCTTATGCCTTTGTCCTTGTGTTCAATATCGTGGTCAAGATTTTTGTACGTGGGGAAATGCGCAAATAAAATATTTCTTTTTCAAATCGCTCGACGTTATTAGAAAAATTATTATTTTTGTAATTTTTCCATTATTGAAATATTGATCCCAGTCTCTTAGAGCAGAGGTAAAGCTCTTGCTTTATGATCCAAGAGTCAGTGGTTTGTTTTTCAACTTGATATACTATAAAATCATATTGACTACCAATTAATTTAATTAAATATGAATGGAGTAGAAATGGGCCTAATGATGAAAGAGGTTTTTTTTTAATATTGAAATTTTTTTTGAGGGCCACACCTATTATTGTAATAAGTGAATAATTAGAGAATTTTTCCTTACTAATATTTTCTTTTATAAAAATTAATATAATTTGGTTTTTAAAATTGAATGGCGAGGTCTTAACTTTTTTTTTAAATTGAAAAGCAGGTGATGTTAACTAGAGTGTTTCTTCACCAAAGGATTATTATCCTTTATTATCAAAGAGGGCTCCCTTTGTTGTCACATTTGCAACTCTAGGAATGGCTTCCCATGTTTTAATTTAGTCCCCTCTCTAGCTGCAAGAAAGAAATGGATTTGTATAACACTTGGATAAATGATGTCTCCGATCAAAAGCATTTTGAAGGACTATTAAGTTTCTAAAAGACATTCAACTTTTCAACATTCCCCCCCCCCGTGGCCGAGAGGATAAATATACTGACATTGTCAATATTGATAACCTTAAAAGCCCAGACAATGGGATGAAAATTTATTTATATCAATTGGATACCAATTAATATGCCTGGATTACAAGTATCGTAATAAAAATATCGTGAATCGTTTCAAGTCTAGATAGCCTAAGATGCCGAAAAGACTAAAAAAAAAAAAAAAACTTTTCAACATGATTTAAAAGCTCTTGACAAAAATTCATTAATTTATTTTTCTTTATATAGTATTATCTTATTTAGCCATTCACCTATATATTTATTTTATTTTATTCATTATATTTATTTGATTTATTTGTGGGCTAGCTGTGATAGTGAACATTGTGGAACCCTTTAGTGATAATTATCTATGTTAAAATGTGTATCTGTTTCTTGTTTCATAAAAGCAATTTATCTGCGATAAACTTTTGCTTTAACTCGGCGACATATGAACATGAGGCGTCAATGGCCATAGCTGTCGAAACGCCCTCAAACTTCAAACAATAATAATTTTCATAAAATACTTAGCGTCATACTATCCCACTCAAAAGTAATTGGACAAGCTTTATCTTTTGTTCATTTTAATGGATAATTAGGAGAGCTACATGAAATTCATAATCATCAAATTTTATGTTTTATCTAATATTAAATTTATTATTATATTATCTTCTAATTACCATTAAAGAAACAAAAGATTACTCTTTATATTCGATATAATTTGGAATTTAAAATATGCTTATATGAAAAATATTATAAATGTCTGTTATTATAAGGTTTAAAATGCAAATAACTTTTATTTGAAAACTTTTCTTTTAAAATATTATTAAATAATTAGTTTTCACTATTAATTAAATATATATGTAATAAAGAGTTGTATGTAATTGTAATTTTTAAAAAGTTTCGTTCTCTTTTTTTATTTTTATCTGAGAGAAATTTTAAAAGCATTAAAGGGAAAATGTATTATATTTCATTTGCATAGTTTTAGAGAAATTAGAGGCTGTCTGGAGCATCATCAAGTTTTCAGCACATCTCTCTCTCTCTCACTCTAACACATATACACAGACAGTGTGCAGGAGTCGTTAAAAAGAAATCCATTATCCCCAGGGACCCAGGGACATCTCTAGGAGGGAGGGAGATCCATTCCTAGAGGGGAATCGATTTATCAAACTACCAAGGGATGAGAAAGAGAGAGAGAGAGAGACACTCAGGTAAAAATAGATGGACCATCCTCCCTTATTGTTATCTAATAATATATGACTTTATCTTTTTCTTTTACGTTGATCTCTCAATTCTTTATTTTACAAGGTCTTAAATTCCATAACTCCCTTTCTTTTTAATTTCTATTTAATTATAAAAAAAATATTAATTAATGTCAATTAGAAAGAAAAATTATTAATTAAAAAATTTACATTTTTTTAAGTAACAATTTTAAATTATAAAGAATAAAATTAATTTTTAAATCCTGTGAATTAAAAATAAAATGTATAATTTTTTGATTTACCGTATATAAAAACCAGGAAATCCGCAATATTTTTTCTTTTTTTTTTTGTTAACTTAACCTCACTTTTAGAAATAAATAACGATCTCTGCTCATAGACTGCGAATGTAGCGTGATCATGACCCAACACTTAATAGTCAATCAGAAGCATGTCATGGCAATCATTTTCTGATTATAGTATTTTCATTTTTCTCATTTACAATTGGCATAAATAAATAGAAAAAATCCGTATATAATTATAATCTATATTTATTAATACTGAAAAATTAGGGTTTGTTTTGAAAAAGATGGCAGTTTTTAAAACCAGAAAAAAGTCCAAATTTTATGGTGAAAGATAAATGAATGCGAGATTATTACTTGGTTTTCATTTCATTTGGATCGTATAGGCCCATCTACCAGGATCCCGTTTATTTACCCGAGGTGCTTTCGTATACGGAGACACACAGCTCAAATCCAGCCGACCTTTGGCCATAGCTATCTATCGGCACCCTGTGCAGTTACTTTATTTTCTAACTCTAACTCCTCTTCCTATATTCATTTCTAGCTATCTGAATACTCCTACATGTAATTCCACCCGGTTCCTTTATTCCAACCTGCTTGGGAGGAGGTCCTATTTTGATGAGGGACTCTCTCAGCACGGGCATGTCATTGCCAAGAGTGTATCATTGAGAGGGAATCCTTCTTTACTTCCATAGGACATACATAGGACGGGATGTCACAGAAACTCCCTTTCCTCGCAGAATTGCCTGAGAGCTTTATTGTGATGGGATCTAATGTTCCAATTGGGGAAGAATTTTTTTATATTAAATATATTTATTTCCTGTCTGGGATGCGAACACTGATCTCCTGTGCAGAACGGCTACACCCTACGTTGTAGTTTTTTATTACATGTATGATGGTGGGTAGTTATTTTGAAATTTTTGTTTAATTTAAGTCTTATTTGCTCTAGAAAAGTTTCATTTGAAATTGAATTAATCCTCGATAATTCATTAGCTATTATGATGATTTTTTGATGGAACAGATGTGAATGAAAAATTGATGCTTCATTTTGATTTTTGTGTTATTTTCATTCTGTATATACCTACTGAGTAAACTTTCTCTTAAACAAAAAGAGAAAAAAATCACTTTTTCAAGAAAAATATTTATTATAATTTTGTTTTTAAAAATTCTCATTTTACGGAAAAACTTTCTTTATTCTTGAGAAAAATTTGAAACATTTTCAAAATTAATTTTTTTTCGGCACTGAGACCATATAGATTTGAAATGATACATATTTATTTTAATTATGATACATGTAATCCAGGCATATTTATTTACATCAATTACTAGTGTCTCATATTCCGAAAAAGACAAAAATAACACGAATGTAAAAATAAAAAACTTAAGCTAATTATAAAGAATTGATCGTTGATTTTATTTTGCATTTTCCTCGTAGTTTCTAAATAAATCAATAATTTGAGAATTATTTATTATTTAATAAATAATAAAAAAAATTTTATGCGGGTGATATAGGATATATTGATTTTTTGCCTTTGCCAGTGTTAGATATTTTCTGACCCAAATTCATCCAATTTCACTCTCTCTCTCCCTTGGGGAGTTCTGGAGAGAATATCTCCCGGAGGGATTAATCGGACCAAAACTTGGTACAGTTTCAAAAGCAAAAAAAACTTTGAATTCTATTGATCCTTGAAAACTTCGGGGAAATCCGTTCTTGGCTCTTCCTAAAATTATTATTATTCACATAATATAAGAATATTGAATAGGAAAATTTTGAATTGTTAAAGATTGACACAATGGGGAGAAAAAGAAAATAATAAATTTAGCATTTTAATAGAAAGCCACGAATTCTGACGTTTATATCCTGAATATTATTGCAAGGATTTATTAAAATCATTTTTATTGTATAAACATAATGGTATGACAAATGAAAGGAAAAACATTAAATTATATGTAGAAATTAGATTGGCTGCTGAGGATTAGGCATTCCAAATAATTAATTTACTAATGGATTTTTCGATTAATTGATCCAGAGAAGTAAGTTCTCGATAGCGTCATGCATGCGTATTTGTTAATTTCTAAGGTTTGACAACTGAGCATGTGTGGTGGCCTACCTTTCAGAAAGCAAAATGTACTTTCTACAACCCATGGTAATATATTAATATAAAGATTTATTATTCACGGAATCTCGTAATTCGAAAAAAATAAAATAAAATAAAATAAATTTTTAAATTACTGAAAATTTTTAAAATAAAATTACAATAATTTTTCTTTAAAGTAAAATTTCCTTTAATTGTCAATAATGAAAAATTAAAAATTTTATTTTATTCTTTTTCGGTATCTGAACCCATTTATTTATATTAATTGGTAGCCAATATAATATAAATTCATTTTTGTCTCTTAGATCGGGAAGTGAAACGAGACCTCTACCTCTGTACCAAAGAACACGGCTAAAAATTAAAATTAATTCAATGGCATGGAATTAGTGGAACACTTTTTAAATAAAAGCCAAGTGAAAATATATATTCTATATATATTATTATTTATTAAAGGTATTTTTAAAATATCTTCTCTGGTTTAAAAAATTAGAAATATCCAAAAAATAAATAAATAAATAAGCCATTCCTAAACTTTTGTAACAGATATCTACATGAATAGGAATATTATTCTTAGAAAGTAGGAAATTGTTGCTTAACGTTTAATAACGAACAAATGAAAGCCGCCAAATAAAATAATGAAAATTTAAATCTAGATTTTATTAATAAAATCGTTGACGTTTTGACTGATTCTTTCTCTCTTCCTCAGGTTAAACAATAAGGTTAAAATCTCGGTAATCGTAACAGGGACAATTATTATATTAATCTAATTAAAAAGGTATATAGTTAGATCTTTTTGTTGGGAATTCGTCACTTAATACATGTGTAAGAATCTATAAAAAGGTTCTCGAAAAGAAAAAAAAAAGATTTAAGATATTAAAATTCCATTTTATGAAATTTTTTGTTTTTTATTTTTGATTGCAATATATAAATAATATAAAGTTGGTGAGTAAATAAAGGAGACGAGGAGGAGGAGGAGGGTATAATAAAATGGATGTGAAGTGTTATTAAGAAGAAAGCAAAGTTGAAAAACTTTTCAAATATGATGATGATGGTAGGAAAAGAAAGAAAGAAAGAAAGAAAGTCTTAAGATAAACAAGACTAGGGTTTGTTTTGACTAGAAAGAGAAACAGATAGAGTGGAGCTTAGACATACACCACTTGAGAGAAAAAGAGAACAAAAAAAAAAGGGGGAGGGGTAAAAGTTCTATTTTAAATGAAGACTTTTTGAAAGGATATTAAAATAAAGGAAAATTATTTAATAAATGTTTTTAGAGATATAATTACAAACACACTTTGATAGACCTCACTGAAGGAGAAATCCAAAATTGGCAGACCACTGGGAATAATTGAACTAGTAAGGTTTCAAATTTTACCACATAAAATATATGGGTCAAAAATACTAACAAAATTTTGCCATTTGTTGGAATTTTTTAATCGTTCAATCTTTTTTTAGAGCAGAGATAAAATAGCCTTTAGGTTTTATATTTCTTTTTTTTATAAAAAATAAATTATTTATTTCCTCGTTTTCAAATCCAAAAAAATTAAATCACAGCCACATCTCCATCTCCATTGTTTATTAGACACCGGGTAGATCCTGTGGAGGAGCCAAACTTCCTCTTCCCTCTTTTAGCCACCCCTATGATAATATATGTTTTTTCTATATTTTTTTATTATTTTTAAAAGCCGAATTTCTTTTTCTTTTTTTTTTTTAATTTATAAAAAATAATTTATAGAAAATTAAAAAAATTAGTTGAGAAGTGGAGAAGGTGAGAGAGGTTATAGAAGGTCCTCGCTCCCAAAATAAGCACCGAGAATTGGCCACTAAGAGCCAAAAACCGGCTATAGGAAATGGTGTGAGACAGCAGTGCTCGACACAACAGGGGTAACCTGAGGGTAACCGGAGAGTAATTTTCTTAGAGGCTTTTTATGTCTTTAATTAAAGGCTCCTCAAAAAAAAAAAAAAGAAAATGAAAAAGAAAATTAATAAAATTGTTTTAGAAATTTACACGATTTAATTAAATAAAATTTTAAATATTTAAAAATGAATAAAAAATTAATTTTGAATTTGAAAATAAAATTTTCAAAACAGTATAATGATTTATCAGGGGCTCTTGTTTGTAAGTACGAAGATGGCTACTACAAGTTACCTGAGCTAAGGCTGGCATTTCTTCTTCTCCCCTTATGTCAGTCTTTTCCCCTCTCTCATCAAACGTCAGACCGTGTGAATGGTCGGCTTGTTCCTGTCTTTTGCATTAGAATTTGATATCCCGAAATACGCTAAGCTAAGAAAAAAGAAAAGTTATCCATCCTTCTTACTTTATTATTTATTCTATTATGAATACCTTACTGCAATGCTCGAGATACTGTTGTTAATTAACAAGGACTACTGTTTGAATTAATCCAGATAAATAAGAAGAATCTATAAACTCTCTATGATTATTTCATTTAATTTTATTTTAACTTTAAAAGAATTCGTTAATTGTCAGACAGTATCCAAAAACAAAAATAAAATAAAATAAATTACAAATTAAAAAAATACAAAAACCTGCATTTAGAGGAAGTTATCTCGACTTTCCATTTATAATTTACAAATTTTAATTATTCTCACACATTTTAATAGGAAATTTGATTCAATAAAAAAATGAAATCTTTTAGGTTTAGAACTATCTCTCTTAGGGTTGCACCAATTAATCAGCAAGTAATCGTAATCGACCATATCGGTAATCGGCTTTGATAATCGCAATTTTTATTACTTATTTGAAAAAACAAAAATAAATTTTTTTTATTCAAATTATTCTTTTTAAACATTTTAACTTATTAAAAAATAAATTTTATAACTTTAATTTTATAAATACTTTTATTATGTATCAATGTATCCATATATAAAAATGTTTGCATTCGATTCATGCTGCAAAAAGAACCCGACTAAAGATTGTTTAGTCTCCCACAACGTAACGGCATTGTGTTGTGGATGCGAGAAAGACCCTAATATATGACAATCCGGTTTTTTAAATTTAATAATCGGCCGATTAACTGGCAATCGGCCATTTTGCAAATCAGTGCAACCCTAATATATATACTGTATATGTAAACCTAGACTAACCCCCCCCCCCGACCCATACTACGCCATAGTGCCTTGATTAAGTTCAAAAATTCTGAGCTGTTTTTATTTTGCTTCCAACTTTCTGATAAATTACTTTTTCATATTTAGTTATATTTTAGGTTAGAAAATTCTGGTTTAACCTTTTTCTCTACAAAGCTACCTGACCTTACTTAATAAGAACTCTTTGACTGAGAGGTTAGACGTTTTGACATTGCTGACAAACTAAAAAAAATAGTAAAAATTTGCATAAATACGGATACACATGTTAAGCTTTGCATAAAGGCTGATGATTTAATGGGCCTGTATTGTTCTACTGAATCTGTTATTTGTCTAATTTATTATATTCAAATTTATATTTTAAATTTCTTAGAAACTTAAATACTACAATACTTTCCTTTCCAGGATAGGAATAAAATTATCATTGATTACAAAAAAAGAATAAAAATCCCCGTTTTTGCTTCAGAGAAAATTTTTTCGCTTACATCCTGAAAAAATGATTGCATAAAAATTCAAGTTATGGATGTGGGTTCGTTTCCCAACTATTCGAATAAAAATTTATTTAAACCATTTGATATATAAATAAATGTCATAAAAATCATATGGCTTTAAATGTTGAAGAAACTTCTTCTTGGTCAGTTCCTCTTCACCTCGGCACTGGTTAAAAGGAGGAAGAAGTAAGCAAGATAATAATCAATTTAATTTTTCTTTCTTTTATATGGCCTCGGTACAACGACCATTTGGCTAGCATAAGTAACTATCAAATATTTAGAGATTAACTGATTAGATATTATAAATATATGCACACATATCGCATAATAGAAAAAAATGGAATGTAAGAACGAATTAATGAAATGACTAGAAGAAAATAATCATTTTAAAAAAGATTATCAGTTTATATGTGAAGGCCACCAGCAAGATATAACAAACCTAAACAAAGAGAAGAAATATAAAATTTTTATTATATGAAAAACATATATTAGCATTAGCATTCTCCTCTGGCATAATATTGCATTGTTGAAATTTTATGGAAGAGGGAATTGATAGAAATTTTATAGATTTGAATGTGGCATGTGACCCTATCTGAGGGATGGACTGCCCTAAGTCCAAGGGAATTTAATGTTCGAATTTGATCAATTTCGACGAGAGGTTTGGGCTAAATAGGATATCTGTTAGTTATTAGGATCTTTCTTTATATTCTTTCTTTTCTTCACTCACTCTTAGCCCAAACCCCTTTGACAAAAATTAATGCAATTTGAAGAATTGATTCACCCATGAAAAATGTGATTTGGATTGTTCACTTCTCACTGTGCCCTGCTGAGATTCTTTTTTAGAACCGAAAAGCCAACTCAAAGAATAAATCGACAATTCTAAAACTCTCATCCGATACTGAAAAGCTGGGAAGACTAGAAAAAAGCTCTAGAGGCCAGGTGTTTTTTCTTCACTTTAATACTCCATTGCTGCTTTCGTCACCTAAATAATATAGGAGAATGAGGTGACTTACGTGCAAAGAAATGGCTTATAATAATTTGACCATTACGATGAAGAAGGAGATGTTTCGTACCTGAATGTGAGTGTCGTGAGTGGCCGATACGACTTGTGACTATTAAGATCAGCCATCGGTGTTCCCCAAAAGTCGTTCTTAAACAGGTGGACGAGTGGCGTAGCACCAAGTACGTCCTTGTTTCTAACAATGGCAGGCACATCATCGTGCACCCATTGGCCGTCCAATGAGTTCAAATAACAGAGCAGAGTGGCAACACCAGCAGGTGCATATACCGACCACCGATCGCCGGAATCTATTCCTTTTCCCCCCGTTTCATTCGCGACCACGACCACCGTACCACCCGTACCACCACCCATTCCACGACGTTGTCGACGACGTTTTGCCATCTCTCTCTTTTTCTCTCTATTTCTCTCTCTTGTTTTTGATTTTCGAAGTGTGTGTCCTTTACCTCGGCCAAGGCCGCACTGACTGACCGCGCAAATACAGGCGTCGCCCGATGACTAGGGTTTTACCCCGTCGTCGCCCTCGAACTTCCCTCCCCCTCCGCCCCGTATGGCGCCGGCGCAGCCGCAACCCAACGACACAACCTCAACATTTTGGAACTAACCCCTCTTTAACCCCACTCCTCTCTTTATTGTTGTCATCTTCTCTTTTAAGGGGAAACGTTTGTTTCTTTGAAACAATTGGAAAATTCAATTTCTTTTATATTGTTATAAAATTATAATAGAAAAAAATATTTTTAAACGTTAAAGCCCTGACCCTAGGCGCAGCGCTAGAGGTCTGGCTTCATGTACCAAAGGTCAGTGATTCTATTCTCGTCCTGAGCTTCAAAAATTTATTTAAATTTTATTGGCTACCAATTAATTTAAATAAATAAGGACGGAGTCTAAATGGCCTCAGATGTCGAAAAGATTTTTAAAAAATCATGTTTAAAACCCGCAATTATAATTAATGAATAATTAAAAATTCACTTTTATTTAAATATAATAATAATAATCCTTCTCAATCTTCCAGACAAAAAAATTCTATTTCAAATGTGGGGTCATCAAAAAATATTAAACCCAGCCAGAATATTTCTAATATTCCCCTAAAGCTCAAATTATATCACTAACATCATAATAATATTATAATGGCTCACTAAATAAAATCTTCATTAATTATCCTTAATTTTCCCTTCGGCTCCACAAATCCAAAATATTATAACTATTGAAGAATTAATTTCAAACATTTTATGATTAAACAATTAGTTTCACAAATATTCATATATTAATATAAATCTCAGTCTGACCATTATTTAACTATTATTATGTTATTTTACTAATTTTTTTTTCAATAGAAATTATTAATCTTTACATACATATAATATTATTAAAAATTTTTTTTTTTTTAAATTGCTTGATGACTTGCAGACTTTAACCCTCTTATAAACCTGGTGTGATGGCCGCACATCACAAAACCTTCTCTTACCTATGCTTATGAAAATTATGTGAGTGTGCTGTCACGCCAGATTTTTGCGTCGACCCTCCTAGCTAGCTGGTTCAAAATTTTATTTATCTTTTTTCTAATGTGTATTAAATCAATATTATAAAAACATTAAATTAAATTATTAAATTGACAATTGACGGGTCTGACCGGAGAGAAGGACAACAGCGTCCAGGATCTTTGTTCACAAGAAGCACTGATCCTCGGGTGGGTGGCCCAGGGGAACAAGGCTGTTGAACGCCGTCGATTCGGAATTTGATTGAAATATAATATAACATATAGTCATAAGCAAATGACTAAATTAAAATGATAAAAATTTCCTCCCTCGTGGCTCCGATTCCAGGTGGTCCGCTGAAAATTTTACATCAATTGGATACCAATTGGTGTAAATAAATATACCTGGATAACTTGTATCGTAATAACCAAATATATTAATATGTATATTTAATGTCTATATGACCTCAGATGCCGTAGACTTAAAAAAATATTTATATTTTGCTACCATGGCAACGAGTGGTTCTATCTTTTCTATAAGATTCTAAAAAACCAAAATTGAGGGCCCAAATTCTTTTGAGCTGGAGAATGATTAATACATTTTAAAGATGGTCTAATTTATTATGTGCACAGCCAATTTAATCAAAATCGTTGGAATAGTATAAGAAAACAAAAAAGCCTAAAAAAATAAACCCCAAACAATTTTGGAGGGGATAAGAGTTAATACATTTTAAAGTGCATCTAATAAATAATTGTATTCTGAATTTTAATCAAAATTGTTAGAACAAATTTTGAGGGCATTGAAAAAAAAACTGAAAAAGTACATCAGTAAAGCACTAGTACTAGTTGGCCAATTTTATTCAAATGCACCGAGATGTATGCAACGAGTGTATCTAGTCTATCTCTGTCTATCTAGCTTAAATATAAAATTTCATTATTGAACATTTTTTGTTTTTGAGAAATCTTGTTCACACACACAGACAGACCATTTTGCAAGACCCTTTTTTTTAGACTCAGGAGACTGTATTTTCGTTGAAATCTTAACATCAATTTTTTTGCGTTCACAATACCTTCTCACTATATATTGGTAAGAGAAAGTTGAAATATAATAATTAATTTAAAAAATTTCATTTAATTTAAATCTTGAAAATAGTTATATAAATTTTTTTTAATGTAAATTTTCAAATTGCGACAAAATTTCAACAATAATGGACGTCAAGGGAGTTATTCTCCCTCCCATATCCTCTGAACTCCTTAAATAGCATTTCCGGCTATATACCGGCATACATAATAAGAGATTATTTTTGAAAATATTTTTTTGGCTTAGAGAACCTTGACAGATGAATTCCTTTTTTAAAAATGAATTTATTATTTTTAAATATTAATACTATACAGTATATATGAAAAAGTAAAAAGAAAGGAATATAAAATTTCCTTGTTCTTGTTCTTTTGTTGGACCTTAATAATAAATAACCCAATTTATTATAATATAATTTAAACGAAAGAATAAATGTTAATAAAAATCTGTGTGACTAGAAACAATAAAATACAAAAAGGATTTAGAGAACAACACCAAATAATTTAGAAATTAAATGGTGAAACATTGCATCACGTGATTTGATTTTATGTTGACATTTTTATTTATTTATAGGTGAATAGCCAAATTTTCAAAAAAAAAAAAAAAAAAAAAAAACAATTTTCACATAATAAAGTATAAATAGTTGAGGGATAAAAATGTTTAAAAAAATACTAATGAAATATAGTATGAGTCACGAACAGATAATGCGAATACGTGAGCTCCGGAAACGTTCACGCAGTATAACTCTTGACTCACTGATGTTACGATACTGCTTGTCGTAACACTTGATTGGTGTAGAAATTCCATCGTATATGATTTCTCTCTCGATTTGACTTTTTCACCAGTAAAAGCAGACATTTTATTGAAATTTGATTAATTTCCAACTACAACTCAATACAACAACATTACAACTCAAAACTATTATTTTATATTATCTACCGCTGATTGACAAGACAACAAGCTTCGTAGCCTTAAGTTACCTTACAAAACGAAATACAAAATTGCAGCGAGCTCCACTCCGTTTTTCATAGTTTCCAGTGGGGAAATAAATTATTTAATTTTTTTTTGCTATCATCCGGTTTCGATGTAGATGTTAGTTTTGGAGCTGCAACGCCAAATTTTATCCCCCTTCTCTTTTCACTCTAAATAAACTTCTCATACATTTAATTTCACAATGCCAAAAATATTAATCTATAGACAACATTTTATTTAACGATTAATATTAGTATCTCTCTATATAATATTTGTTAATGATTGTGTGAATTTTAATCAAGCTCTTAAAATATTATATTGGTATAATAAATCATTATTCTGTCATCTAATTATTAATAAAATAAATAAATTATGTTAATTATAATAAAATAAAAAGAATTAATTTTTACTTTCTCTTATCTATTTATGTAATACATAGTATAAGGAAAGTATTGCGATCGCAAAAAAAAAAAAAGATTTCAACGGAAAAATATAATAATATTTATTAGGGCTGGGAATGTTAGAGAATTTCTTAACCGGTTAACCGAAAAAAAAATTAGTCGTTTAACCGATTAAAAAGTTTTGACCCATTAAAATGGTTTCCAGTTAATTTCTATTAAATCAATTTTCAACAAAAAATTTAGTTGACCAGTTAGAATTAAATCCAATCAAAAAATTCGTTGACCAAATAGAATTTTTTTAATGAATTGGGGCAAGAGTCAACTATTATAATTAATAACGATAAAAATTTGTTTCGTTTTTAATAATCAAGCCCTACATCCTTTGCAGGATAATATTTATTAAGAAGGTATAAAATAAAAATACAACATTTTCAACGACCCTTAAAAACAGTTCTTAAAAAAATTAACGAAGATAATTTTAATCAAATTTTAATATTGGAAGATCTATTTAAAAAAATATATTATTATAATCAAAAAGATCTTCCAATGCTAAAATTTGATTAGAATTATCTTCGTTAATATTTTTTTTTTTAAAGAACTGTTTTTAAGGGTCGTTGTAAATGTTGTATTTTTATTTTATACCTTCTTAATAAATATTATCCTGCAAAGGATGTTGCAGGGCTGCTAGGGCTTGATTAGTAAAAACGAAAAAAAATTTTATCTTTATTAATTTTTTTTTTAAGTCTTTTTCAACATCTAAGGCCATTTAGACTCTGTCCTTATTTATTACAATTAATTGCTAGTCAATTTAATTTAAATAAATTTTTTTGTCGCCTTGGACGGGAAGCGAACCTCTGACCTTTAAATCAAAAAGCAAGACCTCTACCTATGCACCAAAGGACAGGGTATCGTTATTAATTATAGTACACCCTGGCTCCAATTTATTAAAAAAAATTCTATTCTGATCAACTAATTTCTTAGTTGAAAATTGATTTAATCGATCAACTAAATTGTTTGGAAATCATTTTAACCGATAAAACTTTGTAACCGGTCAAGAATTTTTTATCGCTTTTCTAACCGTTTTTTAACTGGTTAAAATATTCAAAATTTATCTGGGTAACCGGTTAATTGGCCCAGCCTTAAAATATAAATGAAATAATAGAAAATTGGCTGCAAAGTCTTCTCTTTTATAAACTTCATCAGGAAACAATTCTCCAACCTCAAAGACATTCCAGATTATAAAGTCCCCTTTATAGTGGTCGACAAAGTTGTCTCCGGACTATTCCGATCCTTTTTATTACAAAGACATATCTAGAACAACTTTCTTCTCTTTCTTTTCACGAATAAATTTCACTCAATTTTTTTTTCCAATCAATAAATATCTATTACCCGTGTTTTGTTATTTGCTTAAACTCCATATATCATCCACCAATTCTCTCTCTTTCTCTCTCTTATGTTAACATTTGAATATGTTTCTTCTCTTCCCTTTTTTTTAATCTTTTATTGACTTTTCTTTTTTTTTTATTCGAATCCATTTAACAATCTCTACCTAAACTTTACAAAAAAAAAAAAAAAAAAAACTGCCCGTCTGTCATTCGTTGGAACTCTCCTCCTCCAATTTTTTGAATATTATAATATTAGAAGTAAATCCTCTTGGAAATTTTTAGGATCATCCCAAAGGAAATTTACTTTAGGTAAGATTGATTTAAAAGATGATAAATTCTAAATGAATTTGATCATATTGTCAAAGTATCGGAAATTAAATGAGTTATCTAGTAAACATACAAGAAGAAGAGGTTAAGATGTTGGAAATTAAAGGCTTATATCATGAAGTGTAGGAATTATTTCGTATTAAGTTAAGGTGGGCAACCCAAATGACTAAATTATTAATAGATTAGACACCTACCATGGCTGATCTTTTTTAGAGAGCTCTGTAGCAATTAATCAAAAATCCATTAGTGAGTTGGACATTTGGGTTGCCTACATTCCAGCAATCAAATACGAATTAATTAATCCATCACATGAAAGATGTCAAATTTATATTTATTTTTTATAATTTCACTTGACCTTTGGATTTAATTGCCTTCGTCCTTCATTAGAGATCTAATATTAAGGTTTGTGATTGCAATCGTCATAAATATTGCAAAATCACAATATTCACAAGCAACCTTTATGCAATATGTAACGATAGAGTTTGGCAGCAAGTGAAAAAAAACGAATCTTATTTTAACGGCCTAAGTCTTGGTAATGAGTGGTGTATAGCCCCCGAAGCGTAAACTCAGACGAAAAATAAAATATATCGGGCCGAATATTATCTTTTTGGATTCCTTTATAGAATATATACTTCACGATTCTCTATCTTCTCAATTTTTTTTTTTTCTGAAATTATTATTATTAGTAAAATTGGTGATAAATTGTAGAATCTCAAAACATCTTTTTCCTGAGTCACAGGTTTTAATAAAATAGGCAGTTCTAAAGGCTCTTGATGTTTAAATCCTTTTTAGACAGCTTAAAAATATATGATTGTCATCTCCTTCATTTCTCATACATTCGCTTATTGTCTCTTGACCCCAGCCTCCAGAGATGTTCTGAGTAGCTTCATGCTCCCTCCTCTTAGTCTGAATCGAGTCTTTAAGATGATTTTTTCGCCTTGTTGATTGGCTATTGATGTTTCTATTTTTAACAAGTCAAAGTTCAATATCTTTTAAACGAATAATAAAATTTTGCTTATATTAATATACAATTTTAGAAGGAGGGAGTTTTTATTTTGAAAAATCCTAAGGGGAATCTAAAAAAAATTTCCCATAAGAAAGTATTGACAGATGGAAAAATTCAAAATAAAATAATTAAATCTCGTAAATATAAAATTAATTTGTCTTTTGTATTGTAGATGGCGCTGAAATAAAATATCGATTGATTAAGCTAATTCCTGTTAGACACAAAACTACATAAAAAAACATCAATTTTTTCGATAAAAACCCCCTTTCTAAAAAAATAATAATAATAATAAACATTAAATATTTATTTGTGTTTTAATGATTGCATATAGGTAAATTCTCTCTCTCTTGTTTTAATTTTTTTTATAGCCCCTAAACATTTTTTATCTGGGCTAAAATGTCAAAAAAAAAAGCCAAGGCTATTAAACCAAATAAAAAAAAAAAAGAATTAAATGAATTAATGTATTGTAAATAATTTTTTTGGAAGGTTTCCTGTGGTTTTTTTTATTATGAATGGTTGAAAACTAAAAAAAAAAAAAAAAACGGAATGGAGGGGGCATTGGAGATTATTCTATCAATGAATTAATAAAAAAAAAATAAAATTATAATATCAAATCTGAAAATCAAGAGATGATTGATTTATAATGAAATATATAAATATTATTTTTATATAATATTTATATATATTCATATATACAACATATTAATATAATATAAATATATATTTAAAGAAATATTTATTAAATAATAAACATAACTATTAAATCATATTTCAAAAAAAAAAATGCTAGACTCGAACCCAGGATCTCTCACAGGGACAAGGTCCTATCTATTTTTATTTATAAACCTTACAATACAATATTTTTTATATCTCTCCGAGTACACAAGGAGCTTAATTGATTCCTAATTGTGATCATTTAACAATTTTAATAACTCGTTTGATGTATGCTTTCTCATTTTTAAGAGATTATATTTTTTTCTTTCTTGTTCTCTTTGTTGAGGAAAATTCTAATACACAAAGGCCATCTGAGCTTCCCTTGATATGAGTTAACTTTCATTATTAAATGAAATCGAACCCTGAATACGAATCCCCTCTCACTTTGGTACAATCAAGTGGATAACTCATGGCTTGCTAATTTTAATAAAATATATTTAAACTTATAATAAATATTGATGAATTGAATTCTAGATAACTATATAATCGTCTGGGATCGAGAGGATCTCGGTTCAAGTTCCGGTCACAGGACATTTTTTTGGAGTTATATAGTCTAATAAAATTATACTCCTATTTTTTTTATAATATATAAAATCCTATAGAATTTGTCGAAAACTTTCTAACTTTCTAATTTCCTGTTCTCTTCTATTTATTTAAATTATATTGACTACTAAAATATAGACGGAGCCTAAATAGCTTCACATGTCGAAAAAAAAAACTGGCAAAAAATCTTTATATAATATTATTAAATAATGCAAAACATGCAAAAAAAACTAAACAAAAATTATAAGAAATGTTAAGTTGGTTTCGAGTTAAGATTATCAAGTAAGAAATTTATTTTACAATATTTTAAGAGGTACCTGATAATTAACTTATAAGATAGGTTCACTTAAGTGCGTTTAAACTGCCTGAAGTATGATAACAGCATGTATCGTAAGATACAAGCTCTGCCCGTCTTTTTGCTCAGTATCACAGAAGAATAGGGAAGAATAGCTACTCTGTAGTGGCTCTCTTTTCAAGAGAATGTGGCACATGCTTTAATAAGAATTGAAAACTACCTCTCTTTTTCTTCTAACTGTGGCTCACATTAATTAAATTATACGTATCTACAAATACTTTCTTCTTTTCTTTAAATACATAACGACCATGTCGTTTTCAAAGAAGAACTCATTATTAAAACTGGCTCAAAAGTGTCTCTTGCAATAGAGATCGTTAGGGTCTGGAGCAACGTTATTAATATTTTAAGATAAATTCGCATACGATTAATATCTTATCTCCTAGTGAGCAGACGGCATTAAAAATATAAAATATGCATAAAATGTTTTATGCCTTTTGTTTTTGTAACGGGTGAAATTCAAATGACAAATTTTCATATTTTTCTTCAAAGAAGTAGTAATTATAGTTAATAATGATTAGAGGGCGCTAACCACTGTAAATGTTTCTGATCATGATATGAACGAGGATTTTTTTTATTCGGTAGATTATAATTAAAATCAGAACCGTTTATACATGAATCCACAAATTATGAAGTACACTTCAAAATAAGAAATTTAAGAACTGGCTGGTTAAGTAAAGTTTTTACGCTTTTAAGTTCTTTTTCATTCACTTGGAGACTACTACTAGAGACATCTATTGGTAGAACGGGAAATTACATTCCAAAATCAATTTTTATTTCTTTAATAAATACACAAATTAATTAAATTTATAATTTTTATTTTCAAATATTTGAGAGATTTTAATTAATTAAAAATTCTGTTTTGATCAGCTTGCATAATTAACGAATTGCGTGATTTTCATGAAAATGAATTTTTTTATTTACCGTAAATGGATGCAAATAATTTTTCCTCTTTTTTTTTTTTTAATGTTTATTTAACCAGATGTTGATTCCGAGAAAGTTGGTGGACTTGAAAAAAACGTGTATACAAATAGCTCTTTAAACTTCAGGAGTTTTTAGTGGTTTATTTTTGGAAAATGGACCCTTATGATAGATCATTTGAAGGAGAATTTTCTTCTCTGCATTCGAGATGATTTCTAAGAAGTTGCCACGATTGGAGCGGAAGAGAGAAGAGAAATTCTAAAGTGAGTCGTATCCTTTTTTAAAAGTGAATTTTAACTCAATTCGCAATAAAAATAATTATACGATTGCCTAAGCTGAAAATAAAAATAAAATATTTAAAAAAGAATAAATCAAAAAAAAAATCGAGAATAGATAATAAAATACATTAATTAAATAAAAAAGGGAAAATTAAAGTAAAATTCAGCTGAAAAATGGCAGATAAAAAATCATCAAATGAGAAAGGTGCTAAACAGAAGAAAAATCGCCATCCATACTTAGACAAATATGTGGATGTGCAAAGCCCTTTTCGGTCAAGTGAACAGGTGCAAAGAACACCACCTGAGCAAGATCAAGCGGCGAAGCGAGCAAAGAAGACTGATTCCCAGAATAATATTAATAATTAAATATCACAAATATGTTCCAGTAACACTTGTCAAGAATGGATGAAATTGATTCGAATGTAGGAACAGAATTAAAGAAACTAAGAGAAGAATTAGCAGGTGAAAGAATAGAAAGAGAGATCGAAAGAAAGAAGTGGCGAGAGGATATGGAAGAAATGTAGAAGGAATTAAATCTTTATAAATATAGATTACATATGCTGGAGAAGAAGAAAAAGAGAAGTTACTTTATTGTTCAATGAGTGAAAGAAAATAGAGAAGAGGAAGAGGAAGACACCCAGGTTAGAGTCAACGATATATGCAAAGAGAAATTGGAAATGAAAGATTTTAAAGCAAAACAAGAACAAAGATTAGCTCAAAAAAGAAGGGATAATGTTAGACCAATTTTGGTGGTATGTGAGAGTCAAGAAATGAAGATTGGAATATTCAGAGTTAAAAACAAATTAAGATATCTAGCAAATGAGAAAATTTTCATTGATAATAATTTGATAAACGAAGAAAGGGATTATAGGAAGAGAATATATAAATTAAGAAATAATAATAAGAATGCAAAAATTTATGGAAATAAAATAGATGGGAGAGCCTAGAAATTTATAGCGGGTCTGAAGAAAGAAGATGATAAGATAGAAGAAATCTCGAATAACCCAAAGCCTAGGGCAATAGAAAACGATTAAGAGAAGATAATAAGAAAGAAGTTCCAACATAAGATAGAATGAATAGAAAAATAAAAATATTAGGGTGGAATATAGCTGGGACACTAAATAAAACGAATTAATTATGGGAGTTTTTTTTTTTTAAATTACGACATAATTATTTTTTTGGGAACTTGGGAAGAAGAAAGCAAAGAACAGTGGTTAAGAGGAAAATATAGAAGAATGGAAAAGAAGAATATGGGCCCGAGCAAGATGAGGCAACATCTGAAACAACCAAGAAGAGAGTCCGTCCAAGAGAGAAATTTTGGAAAATCTGGAAAAGAAACGAAGAGAGGAAGAGGTGAAAATCGAAGAGATAGAGCATCTAAGGAAGCAAGAAAAAAATGGAAGAAAGAGAAGGAAACAGGAAGTAAAATAAAATAAAGGCTAAAAAAAATTTCAAAATTTTCTTAGATCGGGGAATATTTTTCATGTTTAACACTTGTTTAAATTTATATATATTTTTACAGGTTTCCTCTCCTATGGTTTTAGATATTTTTTTAGAGGGCATGTCGAAGCATTTTTATCCAAGAAAAATCTATGTAATGAATTAAATTAATAAATATTTTTCTTCATTTAAAATATTAATTATTTTATCTTAGATTAATGGACCAAACCTTTTCACAAAAGATTCTATTTGATTGACCCAAAAGATTTAAAAAATTTTTTCAAAATATCTTATTTGTAGGTTGAGTGAGTTATGGCCAAAAAAATATATTTTAAAAAGCATAATTGCGATTTTATTTCACCGGCTATACTATACTATACTACTATACTATTGCTCCGTGCGTAGGCTTTCTACTGAGAGGACTAGTGGCTCTAGAGAAGCCAAGCTTAAGTGTTTAAGAAAGTTGAAATAATTTTCAAGAAAAAAATAAATTCCAAGAGAAGCTAAACAGAAAGTGATTATGAAGGAAAATTAATAGTTTAAAGCAGTAATTCTCAATCTGAGATATGCGCCCTTTTACGGTTGCGAGAAATAACAAAAATACATTCTTCAACACACCACATACCAATGAGACTGTACCATAAATTAACAACATTATCGCTCTTAAATGTATGTATATATTGTTATATGTATTTTAAATACAAGCTGACCACCTTTGGCCATAAATACAATCAAATTAGACTGATGGTGAACTCGTTCCAAATGTCTCAATTTTAATTTTTATTAAGCATCCAAACAGCAACAATTTTCTTCTTTCAAAAATACATTCTATAATATAATACAAAAAAAAGTAAAAAACAAGATTTCGTTATATGAGATGAATATATAAATGCGTTTTCAAATTAGAGAGAATTAGTGATTTAAATGAAAGAATTAATTTTTTTTATTATTAAGTTATTTAATGTTAAAAATGTTTTGATATTTCCATCTTCTATTTAAGAGGGGATTAAAAAAAAACAGAAGCGCGAATGGGAAAAGATTAAGAAACACTGAGTTTAGCATTTTGGATATAATTTTAATTCTTCGAGGTCATATTTTCTATTTTATAATTAAATATTAAAATTTAATCTAACTTGACTATATTTTTGTATTGATGTAATAATTAATAATAATAAAAAAATTTATTGCATGAATAATTCCATAAAATAAAACTTTAACTTGATCAATCATCCTTTCTTTATTAAGAATTCCTATCTTGTACCTATCGTAATAACAATTGGAATTACTTCTTTTTCATTATATTTGTTTTCACGTCGGGGCCGTCATTTGTTATTCTGAGCGGTACAAGGATAAGAATTCTTAATAAAGGACGGTGATTGGTTATTTATATATTAAAAAATTTTATTTGCATTAATTATTACAACACAAATATAATCAAATCATAGATTAAATTTAAATAGGATTATTTAATTATAGGATTGCTTGTGTTGTGGTTTAGAAATCATTAAATTTTTTCGGATCAAATGAACCTAGATAGCCATATAGGTCATATGTTTAAAAATATACAAATGTGATGCTAATAGCATTATTCTCGATCGAACAGCAGACTGGTGAAAATTTTTAATTTTTAATTATTTTCCTCATTAACAATGACGTGGCAAAGGCCGAAATAATAGTGGATTCTCTGTCACTCAATATGCTGTTCGACCGAGAATAAAGATCTCGGGTAATATATCCTAAATATATAGCTTTAGTCACATAATATTAGATGCCTTTTGTTATTTATTCATTTTAAGGAACATTTCTTCTTCTTTTTAGTCTCTTCGGCATCTATGGCCATATAGACTTAAAACAATTCAATTATATATACAATACATATATCCAAGCATATTTATTTATACTATTTGGTTTGATTTAAAGAAATTTTAATCGGACTGCCTGGGAACCGAACCCAGACTCTTTGGCTTTTAAGGTTACCAATGTGAACCTCTCGGCCACTGAATGGGTTTTTTAAAGTCTCTTCGGCATCTGAAAACATAGACTATATATAAATAATTACAAATATATTTTAGTTACGATACATATTATCCAAGCATATTTATTTATACTATTGTTACATTTCTTCTTTCTATGCTCTCATTCCCATATTTCGGAGTAGCTAAATAGGCCTAAAATTAGAACGAGAGAAGGGACAAATCGACCTGACTCTTGAGAGAGAGGACAAGACTAGCATATATGGGAAGAAGAAATGCCTGCCTTAGCTCGGCAAGCTTGTGGTCACCATCCATGTACTCATCAAAAAATGAGCTTTTAAAATTTATCAATCATACTAAAAAAAACCCAATGATAAATTTTATATTATTTGATATTTTTAAACACCCACAGAGGGAGAGAGATAACGTTAAAGCATCATTAATTCAAGGGGCACTGTATCAAACTAATGGACAAAATATGAAAATTCATCATTTCTATTTGTATGAATATTATATATAAATAGATGAGCGACTATATCATCAAATGTGTGCATGTGTGTTTGATATTATATACATTATTTAATAAATCATCAAATGATGGCAATGATCGATGTTTAGTGAATATTAAAAAGATATTATTTTAGCTGGCTAACTGAAATAAATGTTTGTTTGTAGAGCCTGTTTCCCTATCTTTTTGAAACCACGTTTCCTGAAATATCTCGAACTTTTCCTTATTACAGTGAAACGCTGCAAATGGGTTTGTTTATATCGTAGGTTATATTCGGCTCAAAATGAAGTTTATGACGCTGTGCACTCTCAATGCGCTGTCTAGAATCGAGTGCTTGAGAGTGAGAAAAGGGTCGTTTACATATCGTAACTAGTCAAAATTGTTGCGTCTCGCCTCGTCCCTACCGAATCTCCATTAACAAAGCAGCCAAGCCTCTTCGCCTTATTCAACATAAAATGAGTATTTTTATTTTTATTTTTTACCTTTTTCTGCCCCAAACCTAGTTGCGCCTTCTCGTTAAGGCAATGATAATATCTAACAATTTATGACATATCTTTAAACTCTCAGCTATCGAATGATATTTATATTTACAATTAATACGTTAGAAATTATTATGACCTTCCACTCAAGTTTTCATCCCTTATATAAGACAGATCTCTCTTTCTATTAATTATACTTAAATATAAAGCTAGCTATTCAGCCTGCTTTTGGTGGTCTACGCCTGTGGACTCCGACCAATGAATTAATGAAAGATATTTTTACTTAATTTTGTTTCTTTTGCGATGATTGCCAACACAAAAACTGATAAATTTAATTTTTTTTTTTAAATAAAAATTATTAAGTCCAAAATTTTTTCATTCCATTAAATTTTATAATTTAATTATTTTTACTCAGGGACTCAGGTATGACACGAGAACGTGGATGACAATCACGAGTCACCTGTGACTAACTTTTTTCCATCGAACGTCAGGCCATGCGAGGGGCCGACTTGCTTCTTCTCTCGATTATATCTGTCTATAATTGTCGACTCCACATCAATAAGTCAAGAGAGGAATTTTTCTTTTTTTTATATTTATACACGAAAGTACATGCCTTTTATTATAAATAACAAATGCTTTTTTTTTCTTTCTTTCTTTCTTTACGTCCCCTATCGGACGAAATGTCACAGGACCTTTCTCTCCTAGAGGTATCTGATTGCTCTATTAAGATGAGATCTAATGTTCCAATCCAAAGGATTTGTTTATATTAAATATTTTTATGTAATGAAAAAATCTCTTAGGCTTGGGAAGCGAACACCGATCTCCTGTGCAAAACGGCACCACCCTTCTTCTGTAAATATTTTATATAAATTGGCAGATGCCGAAAATACTAAAAAAAAATTATTTTCTAATTAGCTTCCCATAAATTTTCTGATGTCAAAAATTCTTAGCTCAACCAAAAAGAATTCCTGGAACTTCAAAGAAACAAAGAAAGAAGGAAATTTTCTTCGATTTAAAAATAATTTTTTTTTTAATTCATTTTTTCTGCTGCCATTATGACTATATATTATTCAAATATGTGGGAAGAAAAATTAGTATCGATGGCTTCCAGTGGGTGACCATCACCTTGTCCATCGAGGTCTTCCATCCCAGGATCAGCGCTGCTTGGACTTGCTTATCAATAAAGAACTTGGAGGCTGTTCTCTCCATATAGGCCTGGCCGTTTTTAAATTATATGATGAATTAAAAAGTGAAAATTGAAATTTTTCTTCCAAAAAAAAAAAAAAAAAATTAAGATTGAAATTTGTGCTAAAATCTTAACAAAGTAAAAAAAAGTGTTCTCGTCCTCCTCCCTCATTTTTTTTCTTTTGCTTTTTTTTACAATTCATTGTGTAACATTTTTCGCACCCGATTTGTACTTAATGAGTTTTCAAGAGGAGGCAAAAAGAAGAAAGAAAGAAGAAAGAGTGGTGGTGTGGTAACTTGTTAAATCACTCCCCCACGGGTTCGTTCTTTCTTTCTTGAAACAGAGCAGCAGGATACAACTTTTCCTGGCGGAATTTAATAAAGGAAGGAAACTTATTAAAACATTTCGTATTATTGTTCAATAAACCTCAAGTCAAGAGCAAGGGAGCTCCTCTCTCCTACCCTCTCGATGGATGGATGCTGTTCCTCTCTCTTTTATTTTTTTTTTAACGGAATTTATTATTCGCATGCTAATATTTACCAAGTAGCTATTTTTTTAAGTTGTTTATTGTATGCGAAATATCTTTTTTATACAAAATGAAAAATAATTTTTCAAAATGAATAAGAGAGAGGGGGGTAATTTTACAATGTATGGAGTTATAAATATTCTTTTGAGAAAAATGGTTTTAAAAAGGGAAAATAATGTCTTCTTTTATAAAGTTATACTAGCTACAGAACCTGTCTTAAGCAAAAATGGATTGCTCTTCGATCTCCTGATTATGAAACTACTTTTTAAAAATTATTTTAGTACCGATAGAAACTATTTCCTGACTCATAAACTATCTTCCTCACATTCTCCAATTTAAATAATTTATCGTGGCAAAAAAATTTTCTCATATCTTTCGAATCAAAATTACTAGGGAATCTATAAAAACAAATTTGACCGCTTCGAGGTTGAATTTTCTTAATGGATCTTTAATGGAATAAATCTAATTCAACTTTCATCCATGGATTTGGGCTTTGCGATGATTGTCTGTCATTAATTAACATTAATTTTTTCAAGTGGATAACAGTGAGTGTATTTAAAAAAAATTTAAAAAAATGCTATTTATCTTAAAACTCGTCAATTGAAAAAATGAGTCATTCGCGGGAATCGAACCCATATTCTTCCGAAGTTTACGCCCGTAGGTGTTATACACAATTTATATAAGAAAAATGAAAATCTAAGAGATGCTTGATTAGTTTATAAATTAAATCAATTACGGGCGAAAACCTCGGGATCAACTCCCGCGAGTGACTCATTTTTTCAATTTACGAAAGATAAATATCTTAAGATCTCTAAATTGATTATTTTCTACAATTAAGGGAAAATTGTTCCCATTTTATGCTAAATATTATGTTCCCTAAAATCTATCTTAGCTGCGCCTCCCTTGGATCTACATTTTTTAAGTCAGGGCTTTCCAATGTTCTCGAGAGGGTTGGCAATTGTCCATAGAACCTTCGACTCTATTCGTTTTTGTTTAGTGAAATTTGGATGTGAGAACAAATGACATCCTGATGCCATTACAGCTTAAATTTTTTTTATGAAAAGACAAAAACACTAAGAAATTAAAACACAACTTTGTTTTAGCTAAGGTAAGGAAAGCAGAGTAATGTGGTGTCACACCAGATTTTTCGCTTTAAGTCCCTTTGTTAGTTGTTTACTGAACACTATAAAATTTAATCAATATCTTTAGATTAATTTAAGAGAAAATCACAAAAATAAAGAAGAGTGAAATTTGACAAAATCGAAAAAAAAAAGTACATCAATAAAATACTAGTACTCTTTGGTTTTGTTCAACAGCTTTGATTAGGATGTGACGAGGGTATATAATCATATAAAATAATTATTAAGCTCGAACCTCTTTTTATTTTTGGAGAAATCACACACAGACAGAAAGACAGACATTTTGTGGGATCCATTTTTTAGATATTTGTAAATGTGTAATTTGAAATTTTTTGCTATCATAATACTTTCGCATTATATATTTCATGTATAGGTAAGAGAAACTCAAAACTGATTTTTGAGGAGCCGAAAATCGCCCTTTAGAGGTTTGATGTAATTTTAAGATTTTTTAAATGAAGTGAATGCTACATCTCAAATTAAAATCGAATTAAAAAAAAAAAACAGAATTATTACCCTTGCTATTATAAAAATTGTTTCCTGCGGCTAAAAATATTCGGGATCGATATCTTTTGTAGTTTTGGCTAAAAACTCACTGGAGGACAAACATGGGCGGATCTAGATAACTTTTTCTAGGAGTGGGGGGTAAAATGTTATCCAATATTTCAAAAGTAAGTTTTATGTGTGTACTTATTCGAATTTAATGAATTTAATCTCATTAAATGCTTTATTTTTATTCTTTTGTTGTCAAATTGATTGCAAATAAAGATGGAATATTTACAAAAAAGTGTAAGTCAAGAATGGATAGAGTGAAGTATTTAACACTTTATCATTTGGAAAATGCGCTAAAAATGGCCGTTCCATAACTCATCTGAAACAATCATAACGACACATTGCCATCTTCCTCGTTTCTATAGAAGAGGAAAGACTACGCCCATGGGTCTTTTCTTGAAAGTTTCAATTAATGTAAGCATTAAGAAAATGATTTAATCAAAAGGATAAAATATTGAAATTGAATATAAACGATTTGAAAATCTTTTTCTCGATAACATTAAATATATAAGATCAAAACCAACTAATTAAATAGAAAATAAAGCAAAAATACCAAATGAGAAAACAGGTGAGTAGAGCGAGGAGATGAAATCAGATTGAGCCTATACTAGTCTAATGCTAAGCGCAGGACTCAGAGTCTATACGACAAACAAGTCCAGACCTGCCAAATGAATTGGTCAGCACTAAAAACAAGTATTAAATTCAATAAAAAGAAATCAAATAATAATAATAAAATTAGTAAAAGTAATAATTTGGCAACGCACAACCCTGAGTCATTAGCTGTGTTTAAACGTAT
>JAAAKE020087899.1:4763-18563 GCA_010014785.2 Anisolabis maritima | reverse complement strand
GCCGGCAAAGCAAAGCAACTGGCACCCCCCCCCCCCCCCCATCCCCCCACTAACCACGTAAAATTAAAATCAAGTCAAACTTAATAATAAAGATGTTTGAAATGTTGAGCATTTGCCGTAAGAAATAAACTCTCCAACTTGGATAAATAGAAGAAGAAAAAGAGAGAGACAAGAATACAAAATACGTGCAATTGAGAATAAATTTTCTCATTATTATTATTATTTAGATAAAACTAAAGGAAAGAAGAAAAATAAAATAAAAGGCGTTATCATCAAACAAAGTGTGCGTGATTAAAGTTTTCTGTTTTACTCAAAGGCCCAACCTTTTCAGCCCGGAATAGGGCAGAAAAATTTGATTATCTTTGAAATATAGGAGTAACTCAATTAACCGGTAGAAAGAAATTCCAAATTTGTATTTGATTATCCGAACGAGACAGTAGAGTAAATATTGTACTAACATCAATCAATCAATTTAATTAAGATAATTTATTAAATATGACTAGGAGGCTCTGCACAAGTTCTCGCTTCACTCGTGGGGGCTCCCTTTCTCATGCTATCTCCGCTTCGGTAAAATAAAACGGTTGAAAAAGAAAAGAAAAAATTGCAATTAAAAAGAACGGGAGATCTCTTCTTTCGGATCATATCCCCTAAGAAGTTGATTTCATAATTCCACCTGGGCTTGGAGGATCTGATACCCAATACCTATGCTCGAAAGATAGACAAATTAGATGGGGTTGAGGGAAGGAAGCTTGCTCCCTGCTTATGGGAATTTGCTGGCCAGTAAAGATTTTATTAATACGACTACGAAATAATATAAGAAAAAGATCTGGGGAATGCTCGGAGAATTATTATTAGATTTTAATTTTAATTTAGCCTATTTTTGCAATGCTCAGACTAAGTGCGTAAGTTATAATTTTTAGATATAAAACAAGGAATCATAAAGAACCCCCCCCCCCCTTTATGTTTGGACATAAGAAAATTGTTTGTATTAATTATGTGCCTTTTAATGGAATACAACTTCGTTCAGCTGAAAGCCGCTCAAGAAAAAGAATATTTTTGGAGGATTTTAAATTTAATTTAGATTAGCTACGAGTATGTATGAGGTTGAAGAGAAAAAGAGAACAATCATATCTTAAACAATTTAAGAAAATTGATTTTTTTTTTATAACTAACTCGACGGGTTTAATATGGTAAATGATGACGTAATCAAACTTTCTCTCTCATTCCCTATGGTTTGTAAATCAAGCAAACCTTGCACATTTTGCATGAAATTCAATTACAAATATTGAATACGAACGATACAGACAGAGGCAGAGAGGCATTCCCAGAGGCACGTCATTATCTTTCTTTCCCAATGAATAGCCAGCCGCCTGCTTTCTATTGACAAGAAACATGCAAAAAAATTCCTCTAATTATGATGAGCAATTTACGAAATATTTATATTCAATTACCTAAAAGTTTAATTCAAAAACCTTTTTATTGGTTAATCCTCTCTTAATTTTAACTTCAAAACGCTCGCGACTCTTGATTAAACGTGGAGTATTTAAATTATTTTGTAGCTAAGAATCGATTTAGGGTATTCAGAGTATTCAATATTTGTGTCAATCAGGACCGCGCCTAGCACTTCCGGCATTTATATTAATATATACCAGGTATATATAAAATATAAGTCGCCTCCAATTTTTGTAACGGCAATACAAGATTAAATTTTGCATATAGCCACATTGAGATGAAATGTCGGCGGCAAAAAATAGCCTCAAAATTTAATTAACCCATATCCAAAGTGTTATCAAGTGACGCGAGGTCCAACGGGAAACTAACATTCTCGCAAACCATCGTACAGGATTTTTTGGATTGAGGGCTTTATTTGAAATGCCTGGGGATGAGGCAGCTCCGCGGTATATTGCATGTCGATTTTCCTTGTTTAGCTGATGCACAGCATAGGTGTTTTCCTGGATGAATGTTGTTCAACTTGGATCGTTGCTGAGTCTGTTGCGTTCACTTTGGGATCTGCAGAACTTGACGACTGATGTGCTAGACCATCATGAAAAACAAAAACCAATTCAGCGAGACATTGTTGTTGGGATAATTTTGTCTGGAAGTTGTTCCGCAAACATTCTCAGTTTTTTTTTTAAAGTCTTTTTCGTCATCTCCGTCCTTATTTATTTAAATTAATTGTTAGCCAATATAATATATATAAATTTTTGTCGCTTAGGAGGGAAGCGAACCACTGACCTTTGATACGTGAAGCAAGACCTTGACCTCTGCACCAGGGAACAGGGCATTTTCTAGGGATTTTCTTCGATTCTTTCGAGTGACTTGAAAACTTTAAAGATTGACTCTGGCTAAATCGCTTGCCGTAACTTGAAGACACTTTGGTTAAATAAATAAGTTAAATATTGAGGCTAGCCTAGTTTTTGCTGGCGACATTTCATATATTAATAAGAAAGAATCTAAAGAAGAAAATTTCACAATTCCATTGACAGCCTCTCTTGGAGAACGAACCCTATCGGTGGGTCATACATATGTTTAAATCACTTTGTAGTGCTATTGATCATTGTTGATGATTTGTAGACATAGTCGAGCAACATGAGGGTTATACCGGTGACCGGAGTGAAATTATCATTTATTTATTTTAAATATGAATCTATTTAGTGGGGTAAAAAGGATTACATTCGGTCTACAATCGGGCAGAGTGACGGTTATAATTTCTGATTTTGCTTTCATGGCTCAGCTCTCTATTTATAGGTAGAATTTAATTAATATAGACAACTCTGCAAAATCATAAATTTTTCTTTGTTTTTCTTTTAATTCTCAAGACAAAGGAAGAAGGTTCAAATGAAATATGGCCTGATTTATTAGTCATTTAGTTTTTTCAAATTATTCTATTTTATGCATGTTTCTATGGGGAAATTTCTGACAAAATATTTAACAATTAAAATAATGATGAATGAATGAAATAAAGATGCTCGCTTGATTTAATCTCATCTAGAAAGCCATGAAAAAAAAAAAGAGTGGGGAGAGGAATTAAAGACGAGGGGTCATCATCCATCCCTCTTTTAAATATGGCTCTCTCTCCCTTATCATAAATTTACTTCGGAATAGTTTTATATAAGTTGAAGCTTTTTATTGGGGCCAATCAAACGATAACCATGAAAATTTTGCCTCAACTCAAACTACAGAGAGTTTTTACTGTCGGGTCGTTTGATTCAATCGACTTAAGCCCTCCACCCCTTCAAAATAAATTACTCTTTCACATATTCAGAATTTCGTGGACAATATTCCGAACTATGATTTTAAAACCAACTTTCAAGTCAACAAAAAAGTTTTGCTAACTTTTTTTTGTTTGACTTCTACTTCCTTTTCTTAAAAAAAAAAAATAATAGGGGAGGATATCAATTGTTTATTATCTTCTTTTATTTTCTTCAATTTCAATATTTTATTATCTTTGCCTCATTTCTATGTCAAACATATTTTATGAATGTTTTTAAAAAATTTGAATAGTAGCCTATTAAGAAAAACAAAAAAAGTTTTTAAATCTTTAAGATTAGATTTTATTCTATAATCTGGTCTTGTAAATTTAAATTTTTCCTCAAGTTTATCATTTTCAAAAAAAAAAAAAAAAAAAAAAAAAAAAAACAGCGAGGTGAGAGGGAATACCATATTCTTCAAAAGTTTTGTTTTTGCTTATTCAATACTTCCCCCCATGATTCTAAAAAAGTAAAAGTTGCACTTACTCAGTCCACATCAAAACTCACCATTGCTTCTAATTTTCATAAAATTTCCGGGACAAGATGTGATTTATCATTATTATCACCACTCACCGATGAGACTGTACCATAAATAACAACATTGTCGCTCTTATCTGTATACATTGTTATATGTATTTCAAATACAAATTGACCATCTTTGGGCATAAATACAACTATCAAGGGACTATGAACTGTAGATGGACTAGTAAAACTTGCTCGAAACGTCAATTTTGAGTTTTTATTGAGCATCCACTTCAATAGTATTTTAACAAATTTTTATAGACTTTATCTTCCTTTTCTATGAGATTTCTAGAGTTGACAACTCATTAATTCATTAATTCATCTTTGCTTGATTACATGAGTAATTGACCTCTGATGCCACTCTGCATTCAATAATCTTTTTGTTGTGATCTGAGAAATAAACGAGGAGTTCTTATCAAGAGGTCACAGGGTCAAGAGATCCTCTTTATTTTCTTTACATTTCTAGTAGAACATTCAAAATGATGGCTAGGCGATCTTCATTCATATTTCTCTTATTTCTTTTTTCGAACACATTCCAGGTAAAATTTCAAAACACAATTAGCTTTATTTAGATTGGTTATTCAAATTTGTTTTTGCCCCTAGGAACCACTGAAGGTGACTTTGTTTTATGAATCCCTTTGTCCAGACAGTATCCAATTTATCACTCAGCAGCTCTATCCAGCCTGGGTAGATTTCACTTCTGAAAACCTGCAGGTGTTCTTCGTTCCCTACGGAAATGCCACAGTAAGTCAGGAACGATTTTTATAATGTAAATTTATTTGAGAGTATTTTTACTCAGTCTAAGGACTGATATTTAAAATCTCTTTTATTTAAAAAGAGAAAGTAAAAAGGGATCTAAACAATATCGTGTCTGTGTGTAGACACATCTGGACAGAGTGACTGATTTAAAAAAATTAAACATAAGCATTTATGACAACAAATTTTAGCATCAATAGAATGCTTAAAATGAAGTAAAAACCTGAAAAATCAAAATATCTCTTTAGCTATTAATTATTTTGAACAACTTTTGTTCGAAAAAAATGTTTATATCTTTTATAATTTCTTAGCCTAGACTCTAGGCTAGGAGGTCTTCTGACTAGAAAAAATAAGAAATAATTTCAAACAAAAGTTGTTGCGATGAACAATTTTGAATATGAATATTAATTTGCTCAAGTGAATCGCTAAAAAGATATTTTGATTTTTATTAAAGCCTAGTGGCTCTCAGAGACGTGAGATGTGTGCTGATGATGACTATCAGGCGTTGGCTGTCCAGAAACCGCGAATTGGTTAAAAATAAATTGGTTCTTTTTGATTTATAGATAAAAATAAATGTTTATTTAAATTAATATTATTCTATATATTGTCAGTCACTTTCTACGACCCTCCTCCAACAATTAAAACTTACCAAAATTCCGTTAAGAAGTGGGTAGAACTTTTCTTTATAATAAACTCCAAATAGAAAAACAGACAGAACTTTTCGGAAGATGTATACCATGGAATGCATAAATTCATTCGTTCTTGCTTACTGGAAAGTAGGCAACCCACATGGCTAATTCAATAATTTTTGTTTTAATTGCTTTAGAGTAGACTATGCATGTGCAGTTGTTGATTTCTAGGGATATTTAACAACTCGTAATTCATATTAGTGAATTGGAATTTAGGTTGTCTAACTTCCAACAACCAAACGAGGATGAAGTTATGCATCCCATGGTAATTTCATTTTCATAAAATTTAAAAGATGCACCGTCTTTTTCAAGGTTACGAAAAAATCAATAGATGTTCACAGATAATTTTGTAAAAAAAAAAAAGGACCATATGGAAAAAAAAGTGTTTCTGAGAGATTAAATCTTCATTAAAAAGAAGAATGATTTTCAAAAAATTCCAACAATTGGCCTTGTTTGTGAATGAACACCAATTGAAAAAATTTATCAATTTTGATTTGTGAAATTTCAGCAAAGTATCTCTCCAGCTGGCGTTTGGACTTTCGATTGTGAACACGGCCCAGAGGAATGTATAGCAAATGAAATGCAAATTTGTGCATTATCACTCATTCAAAGCAACGCAAAGAAAGTCCGATTTGTCCGATGTGTCATGTCATCCGCTTATCCACCGACAAGTGGTGCCAAGGTATTCTATTATATATTTCAATACTGTTGTTCCTGTTGATAATTAATTAGAATCGTTTCTATTTTGTTAGTGTGCTCTTCAAATCGGTTTAAATTTCGACAAGATCCTCTACTGTATGAACAAATCAAGCATTGGCGATAACGAGATGGCCACTCTGGGTTTCCTTACAAATAATTACGATCCTCCAATCAGCATCATCCCTGCTGTCGCATTCAACTGGGTCAGTATCCAGTAACGTTATTTAAGGCCAATGAGTCTCAGGGGTATTTCTTGTAGAGTTTTGAAACAATTTAATCGAGCTAAAAGGAAAAAATTTAAAAATTTTTTCTTACAACGCAGACATTTCGTGATCATCATCAAAATATTGCTTGTCTTGAATTAAAAACCATTCATATAAAGGAATTGTAAGAGGGAAACCTTCACAATACCCTGCAATGTCCTGATAATGATCATGAGCGTCTGCATTGTTTTTTATTGGATCTACTAGCTACAGGTATATCTATTGACATGTAAACAAAGTCTTATATTAGTAGATTATGCATTAAGGTAAGCTTGAGATGTGAATCCAGTCGAATTCTTACTTTAAATATTAGATTACATGCGCAAGCGAGGTGCGCTGTGTAAATTGATGTGTCCCTCACAATTTTGAGTAAGAAAATGATTAATATATCTTCAAGATTATTTAATTTATTATATGTATAGCAAATTTAATCAAAGTCAGAATCAAAAGTTAGAGTGGTTTAAGAAAAAATCGAAAAAACTAAAAAAAGGACATCAGTAAAGTGGGTTCGAAATAATTTTAGGGCGGATAAGGGTTAATGCATTTCAAAGTTCATCTAATAAATAAGTGATATATGAAATTTAATCAAAATCGTTAGAGCAAATTTTGAGAAAACTCAAAAAAACTAAAAAGTACATTAGTAAAGTATTTGAGCTCTTTAGCTGATCAAAGTGTATGTAGCGAGGCTATTTAGCTTAAATATAAAAATTTAGCCTCGAGCCTCTTTTCCTTGACACACACACAAACCAGAAAGTCAAATAAGTTAAGTGCTTAAAGAAATTCGAGGATTGTACTTAATCCCTTGTCTTTCGAATGATTAATTTATATTAGAAAAAGTGAGGTCACGATGGCCCATATATATATACGGGGACAGATAAACAAAATCAGCCGGATCTCAGGATTCTCTTTACATTTTATTAGCAAATATTTCTGGTAACATAACGTCGGCATTCCTCGGAAATATTTGCTAATAAAATGTAAAGAGGATTCTGAGATCCGGCTGATTTTGTTTATCCGAATCCTTATAAATTAGATGTTTTTTTTTTTTCCTATAATTTGACAACATCTGACCAACCACAGAGGAAGTATATTCTAACCACACACCGATTGGTAGTTCCAAATTTTATTTTAATAGCTCTAATTTAAAATTTTAAAAATTTGTCGATGGACATTAAAAAAATATAAAAAATTTTATTAATAAAAAAATTATATTCCCTCAATTTGGGAGATTATTATATCTCTATTTACGGAATAAATTTTCCTCTCCTTTGCATAATAAAATTTTATTCATATTGGCTCTTCAATAAATAATATTCATGCTTAACTTATTTCCGCAAAAACTTTTATATACCCATATAGCCATCAAGTCAGGCAACACAAAAAATTGATTAATTGCAAAGATCCTCATGTTTTTTTTAAACAAAATATCAAGGCCTGCTAACCATTGATATCATCGCAATTTGAAATATATATATATATTATACAATAAGCACATCAAAGGCCTCGGGCTTTTGTCTCTAGGCGATCAAATGAACGGAAATTAAAATTAATTATATTCTCCTGAAAATAATAATTTACTGATTTAGCTTAAATATCAAATAGATAAGGTCTATATTATTATATTTTAATATAAATGAAAGGATGGATTTTGTTTATTTAGCTATTTAATATTTATTCTATTAAAATAGATTGAGGTGTAAACTAAAAATAAGCAGGGCGACCGCAATCGAGTGATTTACAAAAGGAGCTTTTACTTATCTTTACCTGTTTTTTTTTTTTTTTTTTTTTTAAATTAGATCTATTTATGGCCTCTGAAAAATTTAGGCTCTGTCCATATTTATTTAACCGATTTAGTAGGCAATATAATTTAAATTGATTTTATCGCTCAGAACGGGACCCACTCTCTGACATTTGGAACTTGAAGCGAGACCTCTGTCTCTGCTTTAAAGGACTATGATATATTCGAATATGGGATCTTATACTACGGTCTGTAATTGACGATTACATTTACTAAAATATTCCATTTATTCACCATTTTTGAGCATATTATTTCTAGAATGAAATATATCAAATACAAATAGAGACAGATTTATCTGATGAACAAATCACTTCTTGTAATTGAAGAAAATAATTTAATCATGCCAGCCGACCTGGCAGGAGAGAAAAGGATCAGCCACCATTTGGTGACAAGCAAGACCAAGCAGCGCTAAACCTCGGATGGGTGGCCCTGAGGAAGAGGAATGAATGCCAGCTGGAAGTCATCGATAATATAATTGTGTATTAGAGTCATAATGAACTCAAATTTTAAATTTTAAATAAAATAAAATGAAAAAATAATTTAAGTGTGGCTCTGGTCCTATTTCTGAATTGTCAAAGCGATCCGCGAACAAAAAAGTTTGAAGACCTCTATATTAGAATATCTGAAGAATTTTCTCATCTATCGGATTTAATATCTTATCAAAAATTTCGTTACCCTTAACTTTTTATTGAGCCCTGTCCCTTGATGTAGATGTAGAGATCTTGCATCACGTCTCAAAGGTCAGTGAGCTGCAAAAATTTATTTATAATAAATAAGCGGAGTCCAAATGGCTTGCGATGCCGAAAAAACGTAAAAAAAGAAACCTTTCATTCAGGTCCCCTAATTTAATTCAAAAACCCAGTTTTGCCACTAGATCCATATACAAGTATTTTGTTTCTTTTGATTTAGGTGTACGATGAAAACGAACATTCTGAGGCGATGAGCAACTTCAAGGAAGTGGCTTGTCGACATTTCCAAGATCCAAAACCCACCAGTTGCTCTTCAATGACTTCGCATAACTAATAATACTAGATATATTAAGTCGGACACATCATTTTCTAGTTTTCTTATTTACTTATAAATTTGCTTAAAGCTTTGTACAAATATCTTAACTACTCAATTTGAAGATATTTTAATATAAGTAAAATGCAAAAGATTTATTTCTGTGATTTATATTCTAGAAGATTCCGTGATCCTGATTCCTCATCTATTTTCCTAGGCACTCTATTCTCAAAGACCCTAAAATTATTTCGTCTCCTATTGTTAGAGACCAACTTTCGCACTCAGAATAGCAGAATGATGGCTTTATAGAGGCTTCAGAATTCCCCTATTGAGTTCTACCCTGATTGATTTTATTGAGCCTCAATACCTAAATCCCAATGGAAAAAAAAAAAAATTTTGGCTGCTCGTAATTTATTTAGTTTAATTAATTCTACAAGATTCCTTTCAGTGGGTCTCTGAAAAGTTCAGTCCAAAAATTGTACTGAATTTGAGGAGCGTTCCCGGCTCTTTGAGCAATACTCTACCCATTGTTCCCTATGAATCCTAAATCATCAGCATAACCCAAGATCTGGATGCCGTTCCCTGAGATTATGCCTAATGCGAGCGAACAGAGATAAAGCGAGAATGAACTTTAATTAGTCATCCTATAAATTTCTAAAGTTAAAGGTAAATGTACTAACAAGAAATTTCAAAATTTTAGTGACTAATGCCTATCAAGCAAGCATGTCTCATCTATTGTTAAAAACGAAAGTAACATTTCTTCATCTATAGAAATCAAAAATTTTTTTTGTAATTAAATCAATTTCAATACAAAGGGTTTACTTGTAGATATCATATTTCTTATTTGATAAAAATAAGTGACGTAAACAACAATCAATTAGAGAGTATAAAATAAAAAGACGAACAGAATTAAATTTAGAACGTTAAGAGTTTTTATTCAAGATGAATATGTCAATAATTTTTCCTGTGGCAATTGTGTCTCTTTTGCTTAACTTCATCTCAACAATGCATTTGAAGGCTGATAGGGTAAGGAAATGTATTTATATAAGACACTGAAAAATAATTATCTAGAGGTGAAATATAAATAATATTTTAGGATGATGCGACGAAATGTATTTCTTTAATTAATCTAAAAAAATCAAATGAAAAAGTAAGTATAAATAAATAGGGATGAATAATATAAAAATTGAAATGGAGAATAAACAACTCTACACAACCCAGCTTCTCTTTCCTATTCTTAATATTAAAAATTATTGATCCGTGTTTGCCGCGAAAGCGGAAAATCCTGGTCCTAGTCCAGGAAGCGCGAATTATACTCAAACATAAACTCATCTAGTAAAATATTTTTATCCCAAACGATATATTGACTGATGATTTAAAGTCTATAGGGCGCAACTATTTCAAACAAAACCCTCTCCGTAGGTAGAGTTAGGAATAAATTGGGAAGAAGTAGTTCAAATCCCGTGCGGGAGTTAAATGAATAAATGAAAACATGCATTGGCATATCAAGAATCAATAAAAATTATCTTTCTATCATTATTAGTATTATTTTCTTTAAACAGTCTTTTTTTCGTTCGCCTTATTATTTTTTGAGCAATTTCATAAAATTTCTCTTTGTTTAAACACATGGGAACAATTTCATGTTTGGGATTCTTATAAATCAGCTCATAATTTTTTAAAAATTTAGTAAATCTTTTCAGACCTCTGAGAAATTACGAATATTGTTATAATCTGACCAATAATTTTTGAAAAACATCTAAACAAAATTGACAGACACACCACCATGTTTTTTGTTCTTAAGAGGTTGGTATAGCTTTTTTAAAAGCTTGAAATAGAAATTACGACCTTGCAAGCACAAAATCAAATCGAAAGCTCACTACAATAATGATAGGAGCACTGAATTTCTTTATTCACTATAATATATAATATAAATTATTATAATTTTAGAATCAAAGTGATCTAGTTTCAAAGATTATTTGGAACGCAATGGAATGTAAGAAAAAACAATCCATTGAGTTTGGTAAGAAAATTTTGTATTTATTTATTAGCTCGTAAATTCTTACTCAATTAATGATAAAATTTTCAGATCAATGTAGACCTCTCTGGTTTGGGGAGGAAAGTGAGGACATTTCCCCTGATGTTATTCACAAATGCAAGGTGAGTAAGAAAATAGAAAAATAAAAAAAAATTAATTCTAGTACTCCCTGATATTTATTTAACAAAAAAGATATTTTTATAAGGGGCTACTGCAAACAATTGTTCTTAGATGTCGTCGATTGGCTTATGTCTGTCAGTTTGGACCAATTGAGTCGAAAAGATTTTTATGAAATTCCATAATCAAGCTTCAAATTTAAATATCTCAGTTTGATCATTTTGATACAGATCCAAGAAAATAAATAATAGTTTACTTATCGTATCAATGGCTTCCGGCGACCATTAAACTCTCTTGTTTTTTGGAGGTTACCAATCCGAGGTTCAACAGAGCTTAACTTTGCTTAACAGCGACGTTCTCGGCTGCTGTTCTTCTTCGCCTAGGCCAGGGTCGCCAGCATATATATGTATATATTTGTTTTTTGTCCTGTCCCTTTGTGTAAAGGAAGAGGTGAGATAGGATGGCTCTCCGTAGATCAGAAATGTGTGAAAAGAGAGGAAATCAATCAGTAGGATAGTAACCTCTGCTGTGTGTCGTTTCCAAAATCATCTACAAACAAACAAATTAATAATCTTCACGATATATACCAGTCTGACTTAAAGAAGTCTCTCAGAACACAAACAGCAAACTAGCTCATACCAGTATAGTATAGTATATATATAATTATTATTTTTAAGTCTTTTTCAGCATCTGAGGCCATTTAGTCTCCGTCCTTATTTATAATAATTGGTAGCCAATATAATATGAATAAATTTTCAGAAATGTGTGAAAAGAGAGGAAGGGTAGCCTCTATCGAAATAAAACTCCCAAAATATGAATATAAAGCCCTCATCAGTCACTAGAGCTGAAATGAACACCAACAATTAAAAAGACAACAACTTTACAAAATAAATTTAAAATAATAACTTGCAGTATATGCAGATTCCATGTATAAGACAATGAAATCGAGTTGTTGTATATTACAATACACAAATATATACATAATATAGAATGTGTGCATAAGGGTAATTATGCTCATCAGTGTCTCTATGGCGAAGTCTTCAGAATGTAAGATTTTTTTTTTTGTATCAATTTCAAGCAAATAAAATAAGTATTAGGAATCAAGTCGCTGAGATCGCCGACCCATAATACAGTTTAAAAAGCTGAAATCTTATTAACTAAATCATTCATTTGATCCCAAAGAAAATTATATTTATATGTTATTATTTCCAAATTTTTATAATTTTCTATCTTTACTAGGTCTGATGATTGTTCAAAGTGAATATTAAAAATTATTATTTGTACTCTGGCTATGAAATCTGTCCATCAGCATTTTGTAAAATGGGCATATAACAATTGCTAAGTCTTATCCGTCAGGTAGTTGAGAGATCTTTGTCCATAGGTTTTGATGAAGCTCTTCATCGCCATCAGACGTTATCGAACTTACGCAGAATTGTTGTAATTGATAAAAAAATTTTATACATTCTGAAGACATCACCATATAAAGGCTGATGAGCATAATTAGAACTATGTACATATATTTTAAATATATATTTTTCTACATTAAAATATGCAATTCTATCTGCAACTCATTGCCTCATTGCAATGCATACACTGTAAGTTATATTTTAAATTTATTTTGTAAAGCTGTTGTGTTTTTTAATTTTATTGCTCATTTCAGCTCTAATGACTGATGATGGCTTTATTTAATTAAAGCCGATTGTTTCATATTTTTGGAGTTTTATTCCGATAGAGGCTACCCTACTAGCTGACTATCTTTTCACACATTTCTGAAAATGAAAATTTATTCATATTATATTGGCTACCAATTATTTTAAATAAGGATGGAGTCTAAATGGCCTCAGATGCTGGAAAAGACTTAAAAAAAATAATTATATATACATGGCTATGTTTGCTGTTTGTGAGAGACTTCTTTAAGTCAGACTAGTATATATATCGTGTAGTATAGTATTATTTAGGTAGGTTTTTAGGTAATCATAAGTTTGTTTGTAGATAATTTTCTCAAATATTTTGGAAACAACACACAGCAGTGATATTGGGGTTCTCAGGATGACTCGTAGAATTAGAAGTTTTTCGAATCTGTATTATTAACTTACTATTACTTTTTTCTATGAGGAGAGAAAATGCATGGCATTAAAAATATGCATTAGTAGTGTCAGAATGAATGGGAAAGTGAGTAAGATCAATTTGAGAGGCAAATGATCTACTCTCACTGCGTTTGATTTGATATTTAGTTATATCTGAAGTTTAAATATAAAATTTCATTCATTAGTTCAACCAAATTTGCTTTATAAGCTCTATAGAGTGACAGTTTTTTATTCTTGAAGAGTCGTCGTCGGTAACGAGGTGACCACTCCAGTTTTTTTATTACTAATTTATTTTTATTTACTTTTGCAGTGTTTTCTTGCTTGTCTAACTACGGGCATCGGATGGGTGAGTTTAATCTTCAATATTTCAAATTATTGATTGTGCTAAAATTATTAAATGCTTTCACCCTGATAGCCTACATCCAACCGAGGTCTAGTTACCTCTTCTTTTTGAAATCTTATCGACCCCCCGGCCCCCCCCCCCCCCCTCCCCCCCCCTACCATTGCGGGGAGGGGACTTGGGCGGCCGTGCGCGACGAAACCCGACATCCCATGACCTTATGCCAGACGGTGGTGGGTGT
>JAAAKE020087888.1:0-21574 GCA_010014785.2 Anisolabis maritima | reverse complement strand
AGTATTCACTGAGATATTACAGTTTAAAGTAGACCCATAAAAACCGACAAAACTTTTGAAACAACATACCAGTAAAGTGATTACTTTGATTATCTATAATAGTTGAAATAGAATACTTAGTGGATTTTTATTAGGATTTATTTACTGATAAAATATCATGGCCTGTAGAATAAGTTTGGGAAAATGTAGGCAACCAAATTGATCAACTTACTAATGGCGTTTTCGTTTTCGATTCATTGCTTGAGAGATGCCATGTTAAATCTCTCTAGGAATAACAACAACGCATGCCTGGTCATCTCTAAAGCAATGAATCGAAAACCTTGTGGTGAGTTAGTCATCTGAATTGCCTCTTTTCCAGTGTCGCAACACCAATTTTATTATGCAAGCCATTTTATTGTAATAATAAAAATGTTTCAATGGAAAGTGGGACTGGATATCTTAAATCAAAGGAAGTATTCTTAAAAATCTCATTTATCTGTCTGATAAAAAGATATATAGATATATGAAATTATGTATATATAATTGGAAGTAAATCAATTTCACCTTGAGATGTGATTTGTGAAATAAAATTTGAAAAAAAAACGGGAGTCTCTCAACTTTCTCGTATACATCATAACGGACAGGCACACAGACAATTCGAAAAATAGTATTTTCGGACTAGGGAAGGTTCAAAACAAACACAGCGCCCGTGATTAATTATATATTAAATAAAAATACTTTATTTTATATATTTCATATAGAGGTAAGAGAAAGTAATAAAGACGGACAGGCAGTCAGTATACATAATTTTCCGATAAAATTTCCTCAGATTATGTAAGTAAAAAAAGAGTCAACTTTTTTCTTTCTGGAATTGTTTTGAAATTTACTCATATAAAATTTGCAAAGAAATGATTTTTATCTCCCCATTAAGTAGATCTTATAGAATTGTTTTGGCCATTCTGGTGCAAATTTGCTCCATTCCTCTTTCAAGGTTCCTTTCCAAGTAGAGATTCCCTCTTAAATTGCTTATCTTTTATTAATATGACGTCGTAATCCTATTAATTTAAAATCTATTCAGATATGATAAAAAATAATTAAAAAAATAAAATTCATTTCAAGACTTTTTTAATATATATTTTTATATTCTTTGATGATGTTTCTGCAATAAACCCCTGAAATAATTTTTTAAAAACAAATCTTATCGGAATTAAATTAAAATTCAGTGAAAAATTATGAAAGAAAATGTATAGCTAAGAAAAATTAAAAAAAAAAGACTAAATTGATCAAGAACGAGTCTTTCTTTTCCTTTATGTTAGTAATTCATTAAAATATTTTTTAAACTTGTGTATACCCTTATTGCAGTATAGGAGGTAACATGTTCAATTTTTGACCATATATATTGGGTTAATTAAATATAATAGTATGACATTTTTACTAGAATGTGTGTGTGAACAAGATTTCTCAAAAACGAAAAAACTTTCGAGGCTGAAATTTTATATTTAAGCTAGATACCAATGGCGGTTGCACTTCGAAGCTTTTGAATTAAATCGACCAACGGATACTAGTACTTTACTCATGTGCTTACATGTTTAGTTTTTTTTATTTTCTGAAAATTCGCCCAATTTTAGACAATATTCTTAAAACAATTATTTATTAGATGATTTTTTAAATATATTTACCCCGATTCCCCCTCCTCCAAAATTGTTTGGGGCCTGCTTTCATCTTGCACTTTTTTTTTTTTTGTTATTTTCTCTTAAACTACTCTAAGGAATTTGATTAAATTGACTGAACATATAATAATTTATATAATCTTTAAGGTGAATTATTCATTTTCTACTTCAAAATAGTGTGGGTCCTCAATTTAAAGTCTCCTCTACATGTTGGCCTATGATAGACCACTGAGCTTGTTGGCTGGCCACTGTCATCTTTCGGAAAACAAACAGTGTGAGTCATATGAAATTCTCATTTATTAAACAAAATAAATTCAAGTTGTACATTCATTGAAAGGCTACTCAGGAGACCTGACGTAAAAATCTGGTATGACAGCACATCACTCAGCTTTCTAGGTAAGATAATGTGTGATATGCGTTTAATCACTAGAATTTTTTTTATTTATCTGCTATAATTTTTTCCTAAAATTTGAACTACTTATACACAGCACATCCACATAAATATTATTTAGACCAAAAATCTTCATCATTTTAAACTTTAGTTTTAATATTAAGATTTAATTAACTTAAATCTATAATATATTTAAAAATTTAATAATTATATATACAGTAAATGCCCTAATATTATCAAAAGTTGATGATTCTTAATATTTTTTATAATTTCAATTTCAATTTCGTTAACTCCTTCACTATATTTATTTTAACACAACTATTTAAATTTCATATTACAATATTATTAATAAAAAATCGAAATATAAAGAGTATGTTGAAATAAGGGAGGATTGCCGGATCTATCTAGATCATTTTTAAGTCACAATTAGATGATCATTAATAATAAATTTCTAATTCTATGAAATTTGCCTCTAATTTTTAGTATCATAATATAATCAAATTTTTAATTAAATTGAAATAGAATATTAAAATCAATTAATAGTTTTGGAGTGTTTTTCTTTGATTATTATTCCGCTTTTGTCTTGAATCGGCATGAGCCTAAATCTACAGTGCGGTGTTTTTCTGGTGCTAATACTCGCCTTGAGGAAATGTACTATTGGTCACGCACGACTTGTAACAGTGTTGAAATAGGTTCAGCGTGAAAGATTTGGTCTCTATCAGTTTATTTCGAAACTGCTACTGGAGATCAATAGAAGGACGTGTTTGTTTACTAACACCACCTGCTAATCAGAATCTCAGTGGCGAGCACGAAATGTTGACAGCTTTAAGGAAAAATAAATTCACTTTTTTTTTTTTCAAAAGCCATCCAATTTAATTGTATTAAATGTATTCTTCTAAAAAAAATAATTAAAATGTTATCACTGTGAAGAAAAAAACCAATACCGTTAATTCTTATGGGTTATCATATATAGGGAATGTAGTAAATAGTAAATAGTTAATAATAAATCTAATTATATATTTTAATATTTTTATCAATTTATATCAATTTTTTACAGGATAATACAATCTCGTTTTATAAAATATAAAATAATACGTGCACAATAAGCAAAAATGCAATTATAAAAAATGAATGCGTTGCATTTATTGTAAACGCCAAAGCGTCATCGATTTTTTTAAACATTTAATTAATATCATGGTTTCATTATTTTATTTTGTTTATTTATTTTTCAAATAAGAAGAAAAACAATCATATCTTTTTTATTTAATTGGAATTAAAAATAAAAAATAAAAAAAGAAAGGGGAGAAGAGAGGGGTAATTCTTTTCCGACAGAGAGGATAATACATTGGAGCCCCGGCTATAACGTTTCTGGTCATAAATATTCTTTTGGATAATGTCGATACAATTTCACCACAATGATTCCACACATTCACACAATTTGATAATAGAGATTTGTGAAAATGTATGTAATTTTTTTCTAAATTGTTTGTTTTTGAATAGAACCTCTTTTGTAGGGATATTTTACCGAACAATTCAAAAATTTTTAATGAAAACATCAGAGACCTAACAGCTAGGAAGTCGATAACATGCTAATTTATTATGAACGTTTTAAATAGGGTATTTTTCAACTCGAAATATTCAGTATCAAAGTGATTCTATAGCATGCAGGCAAACAAATCAACTCTTAAAATTTATTAACATCATGTTGCTACATGGCACAAACTAATTGGATTAGCAGTGTTTTTGATTCATATAAACATGCGGTTTGTATATATGTAATATGAGTTAACCGCATTTGTTGAATGGTTCTAGAATGATATTCCATCTATCACTTGGATGACAATTTACTAACCATGTCTGTATTGCAATTTAATTCTAGATTATATTTTAATCTAGGGATACATCTGAAAGGTTGTTTCGAAACAAGATATTACAATAGTATTCAATGCATGTGTTAAATTCAACTTTAATCGTCATAGAAACTTACGCCCTTCGGCAGAGGTTGAGAATTGTCGAGGCTAAGTTTAAAATAAATCACACTTCTAATAATAGCCAAAAGTTTATCAGATAAGTTTGTAATGATAAGGTGCGGAGGCAAGTTTACACCAACATGTGACAATGTTGCTTTCGAGAGACTAAATTTGCTTCACCAAGTCTTAATAGGTCTAATAAAGGAAACCCAAGAAAGACGCGAGAAGAGAGATAGATATATACAGGGGGAGACAAAGAAAAGAGAGAACTTGAACAGAACAGAACACTAAAACTCACTACCTCAATTCCTGTAGAACCTCAAATTTGAGAGTTCACTGGAGAATTTCTCAAGTCCAAATAAATCTCCGGATATATATTATAACCTATATCTTGAATATATATATTTTCTTAAATTCATACTCCTAAAAAATAAGATGTTTTATCTTCAGAAGTTAAATAACTTTGATGATTTAAAACTTGAAAAAAACTTCAGTCAAGTTATAGAACTAGAGACCAAGTGTGGTAAGTAACATGATGAGTAAAATGATAATAGGGATCTAGGTGGCGAGGTACAACGGGAAATAGTGAGAATGGGTGAGAGGACCATATAAGACTTATAGGGGGAAACTTTTTGTTTTAATTTAGAGGGGGGAGGAGAAATTTCTAAGATTCCGAAAATACCTCGACTATATGAAATTATTAAATGCCTTTATTGAACTTGGTCTGTCTGGACATCTTATAATCAATTTTTAAAACACTTCCCGATGAACTGGATGAAATTTTGTACAAAAATTTAGTTCCGAGGACAATATGATGTAGTAAAAAATAAATAAATAAAAAATAACTCGTCAGAATGCAACGTCTTAGAGCCTAGTGCGAGAAGCGAAACTCTGTCTATTGGCTCTTTGACATTTTTAGTCGCAAAAAAAGTAAAAAATTTTTTATAAAATTGTTGAATATATATAGCTTTTATATGTGTAATATCCTTTTCGCATAAAGTCTTTTTAATGTTCTTTCTCGGCATCTTTTTTTCGTTCTCGGATGTTCTCACACACACATACTTGGGTAAATTTTTAATTTAGTTAGAGTGTTGATTTTGGGTTGATTACAGGGTTTCAATCTGCCTACTCCCTGAGTCGGGATGCTTGTGGGAGTCTCCGTCGAGTCGAGGCTTGGGTCTTTATGTATATGTAAATATATATATATATGTGGAATTGTGTTTTCACAGGTTGATAGGCCCTCCTTTTGGAGCCATTTACAAGAGTGGTGGATTAGAAAGTGATGATGGTGGTAGTTTGTTTTCGGGGTCGCAGTCTCACCAAATTAGGTCGGCGGAGTTTTTGGGGTTGCCTCTGGGATCTGTAGCGGAATTGGTTGGGTGTGGAGGTTTTGGTATTCTGTTTGGGTTGACTTTGGGGCCTCACTCTGCCTATTCCCGGAGTCGGAATGTTTGTCAATGTCTCCGAGGCTTGTGTTTGCCTTTGTGTTCTAGGAAGTAGTGGGTTGGATGATGTAGTGTCGGTTAGTGCTTTAGATGGTTTGGGTTGACTCAGGGGCCCCAATTCCGACTGGGGGACCGCAGCACATATATATATATTTATCCCTCTCAAAAGTAATTGGATTTTGTTATCTTTATTTCATCTTACCATATATAATATATTCAACAAATTTAAAAAAAAAATGTTTTTTCTATTTTTATGATTGATTTTTAAATTTAAAAATATTTTTATTTTATTTTTTTTAAATATATAAAGTTCTATTCATAACAGGTATTATAAATATCAACATATTTAAATTGGTTTATCATTCGTCAATATAAATTGGGATTTAAGTAATTTATTAAATTATTACATATTTTACATTTAAATCATGAATTATAAAATTACTCATTAATAATTTAAAAAAAAAAAAAAAATCCTTCCTTCTATCGTCCCACCTATAGAATTTAAACCAAATTTAAATTTCATTTGAACTTTTAAAGACTATTAATACTAGTTTATATAAATTATTTGAAATAAAAATTCCTTCAATTTTCTTGAAAATACAAATATAAAAAAATAATATATTCATTCAGATTTTATTAGAAAAAAAAAATGGTATTTTGATATGATATACATTCATTTATCATAAATAAAATGGCTAAGTAAAGATGTTCCATGTTAATAAATTTTGTTTTAATAAATAAACCACTGAGGTGTGTCAAGTAGACTTCGAAACAATACAATGTTTCTGTGATGAATAAAGCAAAATGACAGTGAAAAACTTTTTCAACTAAAAAATATTTCCTTTGAGAAGATTTCTATTTTTTTTTTTTTTTTATTATTAATGAGTAATTTTATAATTCATAAGATTTAAATGAAAAATATGTAAATGAAAAATGACAAAGAAAATTAACTGTCAAGGAGACGAATTCTAAAGCAAGAGAAGTGATATTATTCTATAGATAATCTTTGAGAACACTTCCTTGAGAATGGACGAGTCTATAATCTGCGCCGCCTCTGCTTCTGATTGTAGCACAAATCGAACCCTGAATCCTGACTCAGCTGATTCTAATATAAAAGCTATGGATTGTGGATAGCTTGAGGATTTAGCTCTTAAGACCTGTTGTATTACAATTTCATTATTTTCTAGAACAAATTTAACTCTAAACGAGAATCGTAGGTGTACACAAACGGGAACGGAAACCCTAAATATATTATATATGATGTAACAAAATAATTTATTTTTAAATATGTACGATATAAATTGGAACGGAGAAAAAAAAAAGAGCAATTCACTAAAAGACACAATTGAGAGAAAGAGAAAATGGTGTTTCCTCCCTAAATTGCTCTCTTGTGACCAAAGGGCCTTTCCTTGTCTCTATGGAAACTAACTACGATAACGCACTAAGTTTTAGAAGTTTGTTGGCTAGGACTTCTTTGTTTTTGAGATTCGTTGCTTTTCACTTTTATTGATGAATATTAATTTTATATTTGAGATTTGTCCGTTTGTACAGTGTAAACTTGGTTCAATCAAAAATGTCAAACAAAATAAAAATCAGTTAATCGGAGATCTGAAAAAATAAGTGAAATATAAGCAGGCTTAAAATTCGTACTGAATTCTTTGATAAGGAATAATAAATTTTATAATAAAAATTTTTTTTCTTATCAGAGATTCCTGAATCATCATTCAATAATAATGAAAAAAATGGGCGTGAACAACAAATATAGTGCCTAAGAGTATTAATTGAAAAAGATGGAGCAATAAAATTGTATATAAAAATTAATAATTAATATATTTTCTTATTGATTTAATTTATTTGTAGAAAAGATTTTCTTTTTTAGAAAACTCAAGCAACTTCTTAACGATGCCTATTTAAAAAGCTGGTGTGTCGCACATCATGCAAATTTCCCTTAACTAAGATACGGAAAGCTGAGTGATGTGCTGTCACATCAGGTTTTTTAAGTCCGGCCCCTTAGGTAGCCGTTTAATGCCAATTTAGTAGCAATATAATTGATTTCATTAGAGTAGTTTAAGGAAGAAGGCGGTTGCTCCCGCCGATTACCCGAACAAAGACTGTATCACAGGCACCTGGCTGCCTGCTTCTTCCTCCATTGTTAAATACAGCCATCTTACTAATTCGTAAATAAAATAAAAAAAAAAAAAAATTACTAGTAAATATTAAATATACTGTGGTTCTGAACTAGTCCATTAAAAAATCAAGGCTTATGTTGAATATTAAAATCTTATCCAAAGTAATATCTTGAAACTAATAAAATTATAATTTTTTAGTATTCTCTTAGCATTTCTTCTAAATGAGCAAAATTTTTTCGTTTTTTTTTTTCCCCAGAAATAAAGCTGTTCCTATTATTCTTTTATTTGGGGGTCTGCAAAAGAAAATAAAAGACGATTGAGTAAAAGAAACAAGTTGCCTGTCCCTCAGTCTGATGCCTCAAAAAAATAAAAAGACTGATATAGAATAAGAGTAAATATTGCTTAGCTTGGGTAATTCGTGGTCGCCAGGCCACTTATTTACAAGGTATGAGCCTTTGGGTACATATTGAGAGAAAAATATGTATTATATTAATAATAAATAAATGATGTTTGTCATTAGAGTCATTAAGAAATTTTATGGAATAAACTTAAAAAATATCGACATCGATTTTTTTGTGATCGCAATACTTTTTCCTATATATTTCATATATATAAGAGAAAGTAAAAATGAAATTATTTCAATTATTCAGAAATGGATGAGTGTCCAGTGAACGAATTATGAAAAGAATTAAAAAAGTTTGAAAATTAAAAAAAAAATTGAGGACTCAAGAAAGAAACATCATCATTACTAACGTCATTACTTTAAACCCTCCACATAAGACAGTAAAATGAGGTTTAACTGAATTGAAATTCAAAACGCTCTGTGAATACAACTACACATAAAATATTAATGTCACGTTGCGACTGTGACACATTTAAAATTATATCAAACACCTTAAGGAGAATACTAAAAAAAAAAAAAAAAAAAAAAAGAGGAAAAGGAAGAGAAAGAAGAAAAAGTCGGAGAGTACTAACAAGACTTTTCTGAAGAAGAAAGAAAAAATTTGCGAAATCATTTATAAAAGATAATGAGATGTATAATTGATTTAAAGTGAGATTAAAGTAAATACTTGTCAATTTAAATACATTTAATGAAAATAAATCACATCACAAAGACATAGGACATTCTAAAAGAAGAGGCCTGAGAGAGAAATTCCCTCAAAAATCGATAGTGTTACGCTCCCAACAATAACTCATTCTAGTCTTTTAATCCTTATAAATTTTATATTTAAATAACAGCTAATTTTTCAATAAAAGACACTTTTGAATCAGTATAATTAGACAATGGAAAGTTTTTCAAACTTTTTAATGGAAAAATCTGAAGACAATCCTCCTTTAATGCATTTATAGCCTATTTTCCTCCTGAAGAGAGAAATAGAGGGAATGCGCTTTAGCATTAACTTTGCTGGTGTATCTGAGTTTATGTCTTGGTCATAACCCTTAACTAATAGATTAAGGCCGTTTGGCCAATTTTTTTCACTGATAAGTAAATTGAAATCTTATTTTCTAGGGATGGTTCAGTCGTCAAGACATATCTGACATTTCTGGGCTTACAAAAATTTACATTTAAAATTTGATAATTTATTTAATAAAATTGTACGAACAATTTATTTGTTAAAAATTAATTAATTAATTTCTATTGGGAAAAACTTTAATTGTTAATTTATTATTAGAAGTTGGTGATTTTTGGTTGCCTAACTTTCAGCAAGCGAAAAAAGAACGAATTTATCCACACTTTGGGGGATTCTAGAAACCTCAAATTGAATGCCCCACGCTATATGGAGGTGGAAAACCAAAACTCATCTAATTTTTTATTTGTACAATGAATTTCATCTAAATCGTTAAAGTAGTTTATGATAAAATCACAAAAAACCCAAAAAAGCACAAGAGTAACAATTTGTTTTGGGGGATGGGGATAAGAGATAATTCATTTTAAAGATCATCTAAAAACAAAATGATTCAAATTTGTCAAAAGCTAATAACTCCTAATCAAATATATTTTATATCTAAATGTTTGAACTCCATTGTTTGTAAGGTATCACATATGGCCCGACATAAAATTCAGACAATGTTCTCACAACCAAATGGCCAGGCCTCACGAACAGTGATAGTGCAGTGGTGAATGGGTTGCCTACCTTACAAACAACCATTCAAATACTAAAACAAAAAATGAGCTAGGCACTTTGAAGCAATTTGATAACTAGTTTTTATTTTTGCCAGACAACTCATCTTATAATCTATTCAATCAATATTTTTTAAACTCTTAGATTTTTCTATATTTTTATTGATTTCGTTAGTTCTTTAATAAATTTTAATAAACAATAGAGTAACCATTCATACACAATCATCCTGTGTTTTAGATAAATGGCTAAGTCTTTAGTTTAAAATGAAAATCATGTGTCTAATATGATATATAATTGGTGCCAATTAGAATGGGTATATCGGCTAATTAATTCAACCGTTGTAAACAATAATCTCCATCTATACTACATGAAACCTTCTCATATACGCATTTATCCTATATATAACAGCCATCACAAAAATAACTTACCCTTTCAAATAAATATATATAAATTTGAATTTTGAAATTTTGTTTAAAATATTATGAATTTTTTGTAAGTTTAATGCTAGTTTCCGAAACCATCTTAAGAAAAATCTTTAAGAAATTTTTTTAATATAATTTAATTGAACTATTTTTAGTTAACAGTCAAAAAAACTCCAAAAATTATTTACAAAAAAAGTAAAATGTTCCTTAAATTAAGATTTTTCTTAGGATCTTATTATTAGGTGGAGCTAGTCATGTCACTTAGAAGGTAGCAAAGATGACAAAACAAATTTTTCTTTTTAAATGAAATCTTTGAAGTTCTCTCATCTTTCTTCTTCCTCCTCCCTGCCCAAATAATATATATATCTTACTATACTGGTTTTAAATCCTTAAAAAGATTAAGGTTAATCTTAACGATGAACGATACATATAAGACTAAGGGCAGGATTGTTAATGTATATTGGGCTAATTTATTTACCTACCTCTTTATCCCTGGAAATATGCAATAAATGATATTACTTTTATCTCAATAGAGCATTGGTATTTTCTGTGAAAAATTTAGAAAAGTATTATGTTTATTTTTTAATATTAAAGTATAACCTTCAAAATGAATTTTATTCTGAAGATAAGAAACTGTTTGAATAAATAAATTTGGTACTAAGAGGCTATTTTTTCATGTATAGCTAACAAATTAGATAAGTGTGCTATTAATACCAAAATATTTATTCATAGAGTTTTTATCTCTGGAATAAAAATAATTTTGACAATTATACTTTAATCATGAAAAAATAAATATAATACTTCCGTAAATTTTTCACATAAAATACTAATTCTCCATGAGATAAAAGTAATATCATTTATTACATGTTTCTAAGAAGAAAGAGGCAAAATTTTAATCTAAAGTTAAATTCTTCTTACAAGGATGATATATCTCTAGAGTAGAGGTCCAGCTTGGCCAACAAGAAGCATCCTGTTCCCGTTGAGATAAGATCATAGCAAAAAAAAATAATAGCCGAGGTGCACAAATGGACTTAATTCCGATCCTATCTTTAAAGGTGTTTGGTGTGGATTCCGGTTGTGATATAGTCCAGGATCAAAGTAATAAAAAAATCACAAGGCAACAGAAAAATGTTATTTATGGTTCTTAGATTAATATTATAATATCACAATACAGGAAGAGGCATCGCATTTCAAATTATCTGAAACTAAGATCTAAGGGAAACGAATAATACCTGACTTGATCTTGACTAAATACAAGAATATTTGTATTGAAAGTAGCGCGAGTTCCAGGAAATTTATTATTTTTTATAATAAAATGTATTTGAAAATATTTGAATAATGACTTATTGTCAGATTTTTTTATAGGAACTTTAATTTTCTGGTATTTAAATAAATAAAGTTTATTTTAATTAATTATAGAAATTTAGAATTTTATTATTTCATAGGACTAGAGAAATATTATCTGAAAATTCCAAAAATGAAAGTTGGAGGAAAACTTTTTCTATGCCAAACCCCCACGCCTCAAGTGTATTCCGAAAGCGACCTTACTATAAATATAACATATATCACTTTCGCAATCTTCATTTTTTTACATTAAAAGCATAAAGTGAAAAAATGAGACCCTCGAGGGATCGAACCCACGTTTAAAATTTTCCAAAGGAGAACATGGGTTCGACTATCGCGATGGTCTCATTTTTTCACTTTATGAGCTGAGTGATATTTTCTAAAATTTAGGAAAAATGTTTCTATTGTATATAAATATATAAGAATTTGTTTTAAAAAAAGTTATTAAATATTTTATTATGGTCTTAGTTTTAGAGATACATTTTTTATGAGAAGAATAAATAAAAAATGGAGATTCTTTTCAGGCCAATTTATTGAAATGCGTCAAAGTTTCGGAGAACGAGCGTCTTCTTCAAGATGAATTTGGAATATATAAATTGAATAAATAATTTAAAAATTGAGAGGCAATAATATCTGAGCTGATATTAAATATTATGCCTTTTTTTATGCAAACAAAATAATGAAGGGAAATTGACTTATTTATAAAAATAATCCCTATTTATTATATAATAATTAATTTATATTTGACCAAAATTATAAATTATTTATCTTGTCTAAATTTTTTTTGTTTTATATATATATATATACTATTAGGTGGATGCATAATTATTGGGGCTTTTTTTCGCGACTTTTTTTTTTTTTTTTTTTTTTAAATTGGCGTTTTTTAAATTTTTTCATAAAAATAATCCTCTCTTTTCACTTAGTGAAAATGCGTATCAAAAATCATATCCATATAGGGCATATTATGCTCTACCACTTGATAAAAGGTTGGAATGCAGCACAGTCATTTCGCGATCTTAACGAACTTTTTGGCGAAGGAACAATCAGCAAAAGCTAAGTTTAAAGATGGAAGAAGTTCAAATCGGGCGATACAAACCTCACAAATGAAGAAGGAAGAGGTCGACCATCAAATTTTGACGACCAGGCACTTTTGGCAGCCGTGGAAGAGAACGAAACCTTGACAACGAGAATGATGGCCGAAGACTTCAATGTGGTCTATTCAACCATCTTTCGTCGTCTCAAAAAACTCGGAAAAGAATGGAAATTGGCTGGATGGGTTCCCCACGAACTCTCCGACAATATCAAAGCCGAACGTGCCGGTTTGTTGCAGCGAAACGAACAAACTCCATTCCTGAAGAATCTCGCCACTAGGGATGAATTGTTGCTTCTCTTCAAAAACGTCAAAAAAAAGGATTGCGTTTCGCCAGGTGTTTCACCCAAAGGAATACCGAAAGGCGTCCACTGTAAGAAGGCAATGTGGTGTGTTTGGTGAGACAGCTTGGCTTTTGCTGTTTGTTCCTTCGCCAAAAAGTTCGTTGAGATCGCGAAATGACTGTGCTGCATTCCAACCTTTCTCTAAGGGGTAGAGCATAATATGGCCAATGTGGATATGATTTTCGATATGCATTTTCACTAACTGAAAAGAGAAGATTATTTTTATGAAAAAAAAATTTAAAAAAACGCCAATTTTTAAAGAAAAAAAAGTCGCGAAAAAAAGCTGCAATAATTATGCACCAACCTAATATATAAAAGAGTTAAATGTAAACACGTAAAATGAATCGAATTAATACATTATATGAATACAACTATTGTAATTGTAAATATTAATGACTGTAGTTGACAATGGAGTATTTGATATGGCAAGCAGCCAAATAAAGACTCCCTTGTCCCTTTAAATATGAGATTTGGATTTTTTATTATTGGCCGTCAGCTTTAGTCATTCAGCCAGGCATAAAATTTAATTATACATCGCCATATTAGCAACAATAACATTACATTATTTGAGAATATATATAAGATTATGTATACCAGAATGTTTCATATGTCTGTCTGGACCACGCCTAGCAATCATTCTAAAACACTTCCCTCTATAGATGTGAAATTTTGTATATAGGTTCAGTTCCGATAACAACCAATTAGAGTAAAACGAGTAAAATCAACCCGTTTGCAGATGTATTTCATTTGAAGTTAAAACATGAAAGTCAGAATATCTCTTCAACTATTAACTTTAGTAAAATAATGCTCATTTACATAATTGTTCTATTTAAAGATAAAATAAAATGTGTCTATCTTTTACAAAAAATTGCCTGTAGTCAACTCGAAAAGCACAAAAAAAAATTTTTCCTCCTTATCCTTCGTCAACGATCCTCACCAAGGATGATTATTATGTTATGCCAGGAAGAGTGGGGGCATTTAGTATATACTTATGATGAAAAAATTAAATAGGATTTAAAAAAAGTGTAAAATAAAAATAAAAATCAATTTTAATAAAACGATTTTATTTAAAACGCATTAAAAAAAGCAAAATATAAATTTTTGCATAAAGTTGTCGAATGTTTATGATAAAAAGTAATAATAATATTCTAGATTTTAAATAGATCCGCCTTACTTATATGATAGTCACACTATATATAGCGTGGGCGCTCAATGAAACTTGAAATATAATTAAATATACAACGAACGCTCACGGTCCTCTTTATAGAGCATTTAAATAAAAGCGTTTTTTTTTTTTTTTTTTTTTTTTTTAAGAAATTTTTTCAAATGTTTAAAAAATCCAATTTGAGAAGATCGCTTCTGTGCCGATTAATTGTTTTTTTAATTCTTTCAAAATTTTCAATATAATTTTAACGTAAAGAACGGAGAGGCATATATTGAAATTATAATAAAAATAATATTCTTTCATTTTTTTTAAATTAAAGGTGAAATTAAATGAAAACAAAATATAGATTTCTTATTCTTATTTTATTATTTTCTTTGTTTTTATATATCAACAAAAAACTCATTATTAACTTTTTTAAATAAAAAATTTTAATAATATCTTTAATTTAAAAACAAAATATATCATAAATGTTAAATTATTTTTTTCTTTCTCTTCCCTATATATGAAATATATAATTAGAAAGTATTGCAAAAAAAATCGATGTCGAGATTTCAACGGAAATACACGTTTCTTGAGGTCCCTATTATTTTAAATGGATCTGGCAAAATTATTGTCCCTGTGTTTTTGTTTAAATAAGATTTATCATAAACGAAAAAATGTACCAGGCTGAAATTTTATATTTAACCTAGATGTCCTCGTCGCTTGTACCTGGAAGTTTTTCATAAAATCGGCCAACGTTGTTAGTTCTTTACTGATGTACTGTTTTAGCTTATTTGGATTTTTTCAAAATTCAGACTAACGATTTTGATTAAAATTCATATATTAATTATTAATTTTTTTCCTCTAACTATTCTAACAAAATTTATTAAATTGGCTGTACATACAACAAATTATAAAATCTTAAGATGTATTAATCATTTTCAACCTTAAAATAGAATGGGACCCTCAATTTAAAGGTTTCTCTCGAACTCTTGCATATTTTGGGCTCATGCGTACCTCATTTGCGCAGACTGTCGCCAGCCTCTCTAAAGAATGGCGATGGCTTGTATTGACCCATCATGGGAGAGTACTCAGACTAGTACACTTGAGTAAAATATTATTTATTTTTTGCCATTTACTTTTTAACCCCCGACTAAATATTTACTCTTTTATTATTTATTTGTCTTTAAATAAATATTTTGTCAGACAAAGGAACAATATTTAATTGATTTTTTTAATATAAAAGATCTTGAACTTTAAAAAAAAAAATATTATGTCTATTTAAAAGATCTTGAAGACAAAAAGGAAATGGAATTAAATTTCCTCTAAAAATTAAAACCTCTCTGGTATCCCTAAAGAACACAATTACTATGGAGCAGTCGGATCAGCTCTGTCTTTCATACATCAAACTCATAATTTCAAAATGTGTACTTTTGTATTTAATATAACTAGGGGGGATATATTTAAAAACTAGAAAAATAAGTCAAATGGTTTGCATAAATTTTTTTTTCTTTATGTAATAATTTTTATATTATTAATTAAAAGTTTTATTTACCAACAATCATGATTTTTGACGAAAAAATGGTAAGATTTAAAAGGACAAGTGTATTTATGTAAATATTAGCCTTCGGAGAGGGTCGGGTTATCGAATGCTCCCTCCCCAACTAGATTATTTCCTTAAAAACATTATATAAAAAAGTAGTCAAATTGACGTATTCACAGCTCATGTTTTAATAGGTAATTTTAATACATTTTTTACACGTAAATAGATGAAAGTAAAGACACTAATGCAATGAAAAAATGAGCAAATAGACCTTACTGATGCCAGTTTGTCATTTGGCATCTATTATGTTTATCAAAAATAACTAAACACTTCCTTGACTTAGAGACTCATTAAAGTATTTAAGGAGGGCTCTCTAAACAATGCTTTAAGACAGGGGCGGCCAAACTCTTCACCACCAGGGCCAAATTTAATGTTCCAACAGCGGGCAGTATTTATTGCGTATTTTTTTAAGGTCAAATATCTCTTTTATGTCAAATATATTTAATACGGCAAATAAAAAAATTAATATATTATTACAAATAAATAAAAAAAATATAAAATTTAATCATGTGCGAAATTCAAAAAGTTATTTATTAGAAAATAAAAGTGAAGTATTTCTGTTTCTGTTTAATTCCCCCCCCCCCCCCCCCCCCACACACACAGATCTATATACAAATATTTTTATTTTAAAATATTCAAAAAAAATTTTAAATTACATATAATGAAAAAAAAATTTTAAATGAAAAATGACTGATATTTTGATGAATACGAGATTAGATATGTGAATTTGTTTTGTGAAACTTTCAATAGCGAGATGATTCTGTTTTTGGGGTTTTTTTTTTTTTTTTTTTTTTTTTTGCTTCCTCTCAATTTCATGATTTGATTTGATCGATTCAACTGACATGTTTGGTTAATGAACTTGATGGGCCTTTGGGCGGGCGTGCTTAAACTTTTAGCTATTATGTCAATTGGTATGTAAATATGTCATATTTTCTGGCCGCAGGTGCTCTCACCCGTTCGCAATTTCCCGTGTTCACGATCTACGCGCAGAAGAGCTGTCTGGCTGTGAAACCCTGTGAACGTGCATGGTGTACCGACCGGGTACAAAGACACCGTCTTCACGGTCACGGGAGGAGGACATTGACGGCGACCACCAGGAGGGATTGCTTCGAACAGTGTCTAGCCGAAAACGAATTCCTTTGCAGGTGAGTGAGAGATCACCGGAATTTCAACCACTATTCAAGTAACACATCCGCTAGGGGAAAAACAAATATTTCTTACTCTAGATACAACAGGACAATATTTTCTTTTAATAACCTATTCCGTAATATTATAATTATATTAAATGAAACACGTGCATTTATTAACAAGTCTTTCTGTCAATAATCAATAGCGCCCAAGCGAAATACTTTTGAGCCATTATATCCAATTATACTTAGATAACTTTTGGATGAAGAGCGCCGAAACCCTGGGCTGAATATTTAGGAGAAAAATGCATCAATTTGATATCTCAACATAGCGCCTCTTGATCTAGAATGTAACTAACATGGAGATATATTAAAATACTATGAACTATTAATAAGTTGATCTGCTACATGAATTTTTATTTTAAAATTAATGAATGAGTACCGATTAAGAGCGTCCCTGTGTATATATGTAGAGATAATATAGTAATTATAGGGTAAATATTTACACTTTCTCTTACCAATATATGAAATATATAGTGAGAAAATATAGAGATCGCAAAAAAAATCTAAGTCGAGATTTCAAAGGAAATACACGTTTTTAAAAAATTGGTTGCAAAATGGTATGTTTGTGTGTGTCAACAAGATTTCATCAAAACGAAAAAACTTACGTTAGTCTCGACCCTGTATAGGAACATGGTCAAGAAAAAAGAAGTGAAATTATAACAAAATTTATCACATTCAGTTTTTGGATCAGAACCTTAAAAATTCAGGAAATTATTCGATTTTTAAAACCAATAGAAAATAAAAATAATAAATGAAAGTATAAGATCACAAGTTTCCAAAAAATTTGTTAAAAAATCCTCTTAAGCATGACCATTATGTAGGGTTATGCTCAATTATGTTGAATTTAAATAAAAGTCAACTAAAAAAAATGTAAATTGAAATAATTCTTTATAAACAATTAATAAAGTTAATCCCTTCTGACAAAGATATTTGCACCTTTAATCCAAAATATATAATTATATTGAGCAGCATATCGTTGCATTGAAAAACAACCATTCAGCATAACGTTGATTAGATACAAAACAGATCATTATTGTGATACTGTTGTTTAAATGCAAATATATTGATTGTATATGTGTTCGCAGTATCCTATACTTATTTTTTTGTTTATATACATGAAATTTCATTGTGATATAACGATAAAAAATTTCAAACTTGGGATAGAAATGAGTGAGAAAATTTGAATGATAATTAAAATAACAAGCCGTATCCTTCTCTTAAAGAAAAAGAAATATTATTCAGATCTTGGTGAGATTCATAACATGTCATGAAGTAGCAACTATAACGGTATAATTGCGAATGAATCGTATATTCAACACCGGAGACAGTTGATAAAGTTTAGCTATTTCGAAATCTAGTTACTCGACATAGTCCAAGTTATATATGTTATCCGATATTTAAGATTAGTTAGAGTGATTTGAGAGAAAATCAATTTCGCGAAAGTCAAAGTCCTTAACAAATAGAGGTGTAACTAAGATAATTTCACGTGAATAGAAAGTCAAACATTTTAAGAAAATATAATTTCAGTTTTTAAAACATGTGCAAAATAAGAAGAATCTGCCTTGAGTCTATTTCGAGGCTGCCTCACTTGGCAGTTTCAACTTCAAGCTTAGGAAATTGTGGCTACTGGAAATAAATTTATATTCATACACCAATCATGTGTTTATCTGACTAATCTTAGAACCGACTTCGTTTTGGTATTAAAAAAATTTAAAGATGCATTATTCAATGATTGATTTTGTACATTGACGGAATAAAAAAAGAAAACGAATGAAGAAATATAGTTATATGATATCATCAAAATTATTGATCATTTTGTAAAGTGTCGAGATATTAAAATGACAAAAGTGAGTTAAGTTGTTAAATGAAAAATCTGGTGTGATAAACGCACATCACACAACTTTCTCTTACCTAAGAGTGATGTGTTGTCACACCAGATTTTTTGCCGGGTTGGATGTAGAGCCAACTTGAAATTATTTTGTTTAACAAATTTCATATGACTCGGACTTTGTTTTCAAAAAGATGACAGAGGCCAGCCAGCTGCCCAAGCGAGGTGCGCGGGAGCTATCATGGGCAAGCTTGTAAAGGATTCTTTAAATTGAGGGTCTCACACTATTTTGAGGTGAAAAATGATTAGATCGATAGATATTATATCGAGAGAACGGTTTAAGAGAAATTCACAAAAAATCTAAAAACTTACAAGAGTAAAGTGGGCTTCAAACAATTTTGGGGGATAAAGGTTAATATATTTCAAAGACCATCTAATAAATAATTGATATATGAATTTTAAACAGTTAAAAAGTTTTAGCGAATTTTGAAAAAAAAAAAAAAAAAGTACATCAGTAATGTACTAGTATCCATTGGCTTTGATGTTCAAGCCTCGAGGGTACCTAGTTTAAATATAAAATTTCATATTCATATATTTTTTTCATTGTTGAGAAATTTTGTTCACACACATACCGACACATAGTCAGATCATTTCGTGTGACCCATTTTTCTATAATCAAGGTAGTCGAAAGAGTGTATTTCCGTTGAAATTTCGACATGGATTTATCTTGCGATCGCAATACTTTCTCACTATATATGATCTAAAGATCTATGCCTCTAGCGAGAGAGAATTAAACTTGCTCTCGAGGTCGTCCTATTATTCACCCGCGATACCGGCATGGAGTGAGGGTTGGACAAGTGCGCAGTGGTGCATCTCAGGGAGATTCTGAACAGGACGCTGTACCCATGGATGGAGGCTCCATTTATCATCTGGGCCCTGAAGAGACTTTCCAGTATCTTGGTTTGGCACAACGGCAAACTCAGGATACCAATTCTATCAAAGAGTCACTTTGCGGCAAGTATAAACGAATTATGAGGCGGATTTGGTCTTCTGAACTGTCAGGGAGAAATAAGGTCACCTTCTTCAATATGCTTGCCGTTCCAGTGCTGCTTTACACTTTCGGATCAGTAAAGAGATTAGCAAATGATCTTCGAAAATGGACAGAATGACGAAAGACGATGAACATGAATTGTAGTCTTCTTCACAGATCTTCGGTTCTCCCGCTTTACATCCCTCGCCCGCGGCCGAGGCCTCCTGAATCAGGAGTGCCTCTGCAATCGAGTGGTTCTCCAAATAGTCATCAAGATTTCTAAACGGCCAGATCCTCTCCTGCAGAGCATGAGATGGCAGGTGTGGGAGCATTTCTTTAGAAGGCAGCAAAGCAAGCGGCAGAGTTTCTAGGGTTGGAACTGGATCTGACGGGAAGAAGGGAACTCTAGGGTAATCTCGCTGATCTCCGACCGTCTGAGGTCAGAAGCCGCGTTAGGGATGCAAGACATAAGACCTTACTAAAGTAGCATGTTGGCAGGCCATTACATGGAAATTTCTTTCGTGGAAGTGAATTCTTTGGCCTGACCGTTTAGCTTCCTAATGTCAGTTGGTCTTAGGTTTGAGACTGAGGAGTGGATGAGACACTTGTGCTGCCATACACTCCCGGGGATATTAAGTCAGTTGTTGATAATGAGGGGTGCCGTATATATTGGATCTTTTCATTGTCAAATACCCGGCTGATCCAAGCCACTAAGCCGGATATTGTCCTCTGTAATTTTAAGACTAAAATGATTTATATCATTGAATTTTCGGCTCCAGCCGAGTCGAATATCTAAGTCAAAGAGGAGGACAAACGGACCTAGTATCAAGATCTTGCGGCCGAACTGAGACAGATGCATGGAGGTTACTCGGTAAAAAAAAGTGGTCCTTAACATTGGCGTCCTCGGTGGAATGAATGACTCGCTGTTCTCTAATCTCAAAATCATTCCGACATGCCATCAGAACGCAGAAAATATTGCAGGTCGGATGCAAAAGGAAATCATACTCGGCTCATTCCGTCTACTCCGCCAACACGATATAGGTTACAAGTCCATAGGAGAACCTAGGTGTGTCGGAGCTCTGGGGAAACCTAAAGAAGAACTAACTATAAAGGATCAAAGAAATAAGAATAATAATTAAAAAATTAAAAATTAATGAAGAATTAAAAATGACCCACTTATTATTTTTTAAACATTTTAATTTAAATAACTATGCATATGAAAATAAATAGGTTAAGTTAAACTTGAACATAAATATGAAGAAAAATTTAATTTAGGAATGAAAAAGATTTTTTAAATTTTAGAATTGGGGTAGTTAAATTAGCTTTTAAAAGTGACCCAATCAAAAAATTAATTTTAGATAGAATATTTAAAATTAATACAAGACTTAAAGTGCAAAGCTTTTTCCCCCGAATCCAAGATTGTAAACAAATTAATAAATACCCTGTGTTTTCTTAATTGAAAATTATAGCATGAAATCAATAGTTTATTCTAAAAACGAAGACCAACTTTTTAAAAGTGTTTATAGTGCGAAAAAAAGCTTTTTTTTTTTTCTTTTGTTTCCATAACTTCTCAAATACGTAATTTCTAAGAAATTTATTAGTTCAAAATAAGAATTTCAATTTCTACACTATCTCTCGTGTATCATAAATGACTTTAACATAGAAAAACTTAAAAATTAATTACCAGTCAAAAAGCGGTTAACCAATACTTTTGATTTAGCTTATTCTAACTTTTCCTAAAATAAAGTTTTTTTTTTTTTTTTTTTTTTTTGTTCAATTTATTTCCAACGGTCCCAAGAGTAATCAACTTGTGCCATTCTACTTTATTAACTCATTTGCTTAAGACAAAGAAAAAGGTAACAAAAATTAAAA